>APFE030628357.1:0-23993 GCA_000404065.3 Pinus taeda | reverse complement strand
ATCTTTGATCGGAGAGTCCACAGTAGGTGAATTTTTACACCAACGTTTCGAATCCCAAATGGGATCCATCATTAGGGTTAAGAGAAAGATTCTTTTTATCTTAACTCTAACACTTTCCAGTGCAAGAACTTCACTCCAGGTATCCCCTCCGTACCGGGATAATATATTGGATTTTAGAGATCTGTGGTGTGTGCCTTTCGAATCTTTTATCGGAGAGTCCACAGTAGGTGAATTTTTACACCAACGTTTCGAATCCCAAATGGGATCCATCATCAGGGTTAAGAGAAAGATTCTTTTTATCTTAACTCTAACACTTTCCAGTGCAAGAACTTCACTCCAAGTATCCCCTCCGTACCGGGATAATATATTGGATTTTAGAGATCTGTGGTGTGCGCCTCTCGAATCTTTGATCGGAGAGTCCTTTTGACATTTTAGTTTAATTATGTCCACTTGCTTCTTCTTCTAGCTCCTTTTCATTTTTAGTTTTAGTGGCTCACTCTCATTTATACTATGTTGATCCTTCCTTTTATGGAATTCTTATTTTTCTCCATTATCTAAAGTTTGTCCTATCGTTTTCTAATTTTTCTTTTCAGTTTGACCTTTTACGAGTTTCTCCTAATCGGAACTAGGTTTCAAGACCTTTTCGCTTTTTTCTTTAATACTTGCCAGTTCCTCTTTCATACCTCTTACAATATTTAACAATTCTACTATATGTGATGATTTTTAACCACGAATTTTTATCCGAAGTTCCTCTCCATCAGGAGTTCTTGAACATATTTTTTTCATGACTTTTCTTTACTTTTATCTTTGTGATATACAAACATTTATTTTGTTAAATTCTAGCTATGATCTAGCTCATAAGCCTGAGTGATGCAACTTAAAACTTTGATATGACATGTAATGTACCTCCAATACCATATAAAAAAATGTTATCTTTACTTAATCCAATAAAGGTACAAACTCATTGGCGTAATATAGAAACAACTTGATATGTATTTTCATATAGGTGCTTTTGATTTAGAATTATTTTTCCTAACTTCAAAAAAAAGTTATTATTTTATGTGTGTGTGCGTGTTTATAAAAGCGATGTGACTTGAACTCTGAACCGTCAATTCATAACACCTAAATGATCCTCAACTACCCACCATGTTATGCTTGTGCCTTATGTCATGTGACTACTCTTCATATAAGGTTAATTGAATTGTTTAGCCTTAATTTAACCCTTAGTCATATTTATGATGTTTACCTAATAATAAGTCATTATCGGAACCTCCATGAGTCACATTAAAGTGCACGCGATGTGAGTCCTCTATCCACATGTCAAACATTCAAATCATTGTTCTAGCAGAGTCACAAATGGATGATTAAGATATAATAGAGTGATTGAATGATGATTGTGATCCTGTGAATACTCTAGTCAAATTAACTACCCTTCTAGACTTGTTAGTCCTTGCGGTCTAATATTTTGTGGTCTTGAACTAGGGTTACATAGTTTGCTTCATTGGTAAAAAAAATGGTTATGCTTCATCTGAGCATGGCTTCTCTTTCATCTTGTAGCCATTCCTTAAGTTGTTTGTGGCAAATATGTTCATCATTTTCCTTCCTAGGTATACCATTTTCTTCAGTTGTTAAGGGTTTTATCAGACTCAAACTTAAAGACTTGAGTTTTTAATGTTGGGTGTGTAGAGAAATTTATCTAAACATTTATTTTTAGCATAGAATTTTAAGCAATTTTCTAACCACTAATTCTTTGGATATTTGCAAGCCCTTTGGACAACTGCTTGACAAAATCCTATTAAATAAAGTTTCTTTTTCAGGTTTTAGATTTTCCACTTTATTTTCGAGAGCAAATATTTGAAACATCAACTTTCACCCCAAACATAATTATCTTTTCAAATCTGCTAAAATTTCAAAGCAAGGGTGGAAACCTAACTAGGATTTACATATTCAGAAGAAAACTCGAAATGCAACCACTTCCATGGTTTCGACCCCGTAATGCTTCGGAGGAAATTTTCTCCTTTGTGAATTTCTATTTTAGTATATAGAGTTTGAGATAATGCATTTGAATTTTCACATATTAAAGAAAGGGTAAGGGTTTTGAGCTTAAATACATTTTTGGTTCTTTAATGAAAATATTTTTTTATTTGAATTTATTTTAGGGTTTGAAATGACAAACACCATGTTACTTTATCACCAAACCTGTCGTGGATACAAATTTTATCTGGCCAGGTATTAGACCTATTTTCCCCTTCTTGGTACTTTCTTTTACTTTTATTTTAGGTTGTTAAGGTCTAAGTTTTCAAATTTCTCCTTCACATTTCCATTATTCCTTTCTAATCATGTTCCTATTTATGCATTGGAGGGTTTTAAAAGCCCTTTCTTTTTACTATTATTATTATTTTAAAATTGTGGTTCCCTTATATCTAGACTAAAAGGAGTTTCATTTTTTTGAACCTTTTCTTCTTTTCTATACTAATCATGTCTGCAACTAAATTATTGTGTTTTAAACATTGGTTATCATAATTTAAAGAAATAAGAATTTTATCTTATGAATCCTTTCTTTCCTTTCTCTTTGAAATTATAACCATTAATATCTTTCACACTCCTATTTGTATGTATACTTTTAAAGGGCTTCCAAAACTTCGATTTCTTTGAAACATATGTTCAAAGTAAGATTTATCATTAATATTCTTGACTCCTAATATTAATTTAAAACTCTTGTTAACTTGTTAACGAGGTTAATCTATTAATCCTTTATATTATATTATGGTTTCATGGTTTATGGCTCAATACCTATCTCACCATAAATTTTTTCTAACCATAAAGTCATTCAAGCTAAGATTAGTTAGAAACCCTAAAGTAAATTCACAACTTGATATACTTCATTCTAATATATTTTTAATGGCTTAATTATACAATAGGATACTATTGGAAACATCTATGTTACTTTATAACATGTAGGTGCTCCAACTCTAGTTCAAAGCTCTAATTCAAAGTTTTTGTCCGAAAAGTTTGTGTTACCTTTACAGTTATGATTCTCTTAACAACACTTTTCTTTTACAAGTATTGGAAAGTATGGAAATCAAGTCATTTGATATTAGCCAAAATTGCTATATATATATAATTATATATATATATAGATATATAATATATATATAAAGTGATTTTTTAACAGAGAATTCAACTTCTTTTGATTATATGATTGATTTTTAAAACGATCATTTTTTTTTTTGGATCTCTATATTAATATATATATATATATGGGGTTTAAGTGATTTATTAATCTAGAATTTCAACTTTTTTGAGGCTTATTATTGGATTTTTTAAGCATCAATTTTTTTTTTGCTCCAGGGTGTGTTTGAGCAACTCTTTTGGAGATGTTTAATCACTAAAAAAATTCTATATATTTTAGAGTACCTAAACCCTTAGTTATATATGTTTTATAATTTAGAACAATTATTTAAATATAATCTTTTGTGTGTGGGAAAGTAGTTTGTGTAAATTTTCTAATTTGATATATCTATATCAAACAATAATTTTGTTTATAATTTATTTTTCAAATAACCTTTAAAAAATAATAAATAATTTTAAACTATTAAGTTTAGTTTAAAATTATATAATTATTCTAAAAATAAATTTAAATATATATTTAATATAATTAAGATTGAGATAGAAATAATAACTGTGAGTTAAATAACTCTTTTTATTTTTAATGTTTTTTTTTGTGCACTATCACATAATATTATTTAGGATAATTATTAAGGTAATAGATTAAATTTTGATTTTTTTTAGTATTTTGTCAATTTTATCCAAAATCTTTTGTTGAAATCAAATATGAATTTTGAAATTTACAAGTATAAGTGCTAGAGAGAATTCTTAATGTCAAATGTATTTATGCATTTGGCAACACAATTTAAATTTTAAAAACCATGATTTTAACTAAAAAATAAAAAAATAAAAAATAAAAAATCTAAATCTATATCAAAATTACAAAACATTAAAGTGAAAATGCATCATTATTAATTGCATCAATAAAAATGTATATTTTGAAATAAGATTTTCTAAAATTTTAATTTAATAATCAATAATTAATAAATAGATTGATAAAATTTTCATAAAATATTTTTTATAAAATAATTATGATAAAAAATCAAGATTTATTTAAAAATAGTCCAAATCAATTTTCGTTTTCAATTTAATTAAAAAAACTATAAAAATATAAACTAGAAATAAAAATATGAATAAAAATATTTTGAATATAAAATAAAATATTGTTTTTTCTTACGTATAGCTAGTGATATTAATTCAAAATTGTGTAACCAAAACTATTTATAACTTAAAACTCTACATAAATTATCCTACGGGAAATTATTTTATGTTAATGATATGATACATATACATATATTGTTCGCTACACACGACCCATTTATAATGGTTAATGGTTAATGGTTAAGAGCATGTGTTTCCTCCTAAGAGGTCACAGGTTCAAAACCAGAGGGGTAGAGTATGTATGCCTTCGTAGACTTAGCAGTCAAATCGCTGCACGGAGGTGGGTCCCTTGTCCCACAAACAAGAGGGTCTCATACACCAATTTGGTGTCTGGCTTGGCTGTGACCTTAAAAATGGATATTATTATTATTATTAAAAGATGACATCATAATCATAAGCAACCTTAATACTACATAACATAGCATAAGCCACGCAGGAAAATTTCATGATATCCCACTAAATCTTACGACCCACCATCGAAAATAAATATTAGTTGACAGGCTGCCAGCTTTATTCTGGTGACTCGGTGAGCGACCTACATAATTTTATAGTCGATTGCTTGATAAAGAACATAAGCTAGTAGACTCTGGCATGAAGTTTTGTCTTTGGGGCAGCGTTTTCCATTCATGATTTTAAAGTCAATGATCAATAAAGTGAGAAGCTAGTAGGCTCTAGCATGGAATTCTGACATCGTAGAAGCGTGATTCGTTGAATTCTTCACCTCAGAGATGCCAGGCTGCAAAATGTAATATATCGAGCACTACAATGCAACGTCACGACGGTATGTAGTGATAACATGTAACAACATCACACGTCGTGAGCTTGCGGGTCGAATCCGAGGAAGGAACATCGTAAATTACATGGCCTATATTGACTTTCTCTGAGTATAGAACTCAAACCAATCACAGGCTTAGATTGACAATTCATTACAGTCCTACATCGATTCAACTAGCTTTTTTTTTACAACTTGCGAGCATTTGTAAGGCATGTTTGTACTAGTATATGCAGTTTCGATGAAAGAAGATGATAATATGTGACATATGTTTGAAAAAAAATTACAGAAAATTTCAATGAAAGTGAATGAGAATATGTGACGTCTGTTTGATGACGAATAACGGAAACCAGACCGCTACGTTAGGTCTTTGATACATAATCAGTTTTGTTCCATAGCGGGAGGAATGAGAGACCGGGTGCGGTAGGGTCATACAAGACCGCGTGCGGTAGGGTCTTTGACACATAATCAGTTTTGTTCCATAGCGGGAGGAAGCGTCTTTGACACCGGGTGCGGTAGGGTCATACAAGACGCGTGAGGTTGCTTAAGACAAGGCGTGGTTTGGGGTCAGACAGGATGAGCATTTTTATCTGGATTGCAGTATTCCTTTCACTTTGCTTCACCCTTGGTAATTGATTTTTAGATTTTGAAGAATTTTTAGAACGAAAGAAAGAAATTATTTTAACATTGAAAAGATTAAAGATAGTTTATGTAACAGATTGTTTATTCATCAGCTTGATGTATTTGATTTTTTTTTATGAAATTTCACAATAAATGCTCCAGTTTCTCGACAAACTGCTAGGTGAATAGATTATCCCTAGAGTCATCGTGTCTGCATAACTTTCCATATTGTCTTTAAAGAACTCACATTTTAAAATGAAATGATTTTCTGTTTCCATTTTTGGGATTAACAAAAAATGCATACTCTTTCCTCCCACACTTCTTTTGGTCTTTTGAGCGGCCACCCTGTTTCACAACCTAGTTGATGAGAATTAGTCCAGAGCAATATTAATCCTTAACTGAGCAATAAGAATTTTGGCTCTCCAAGAGATAATGGCCTCTATATATGTTTTTGGTTTATGACTATGAGTGGGATTAAACACTTCAATATAGTAATTTTTCTTTCTTCCTAGTTCCTTATACAGGTACTTTTGTGAAACTTATCCATAACAAAAGCTCTTATCTATTTGTTATTTATGGGACAAGTGTTCAAGTAAATATCTCATTTACGAAAAACATTTGTTATTTTGCTGCATCCAATTTTCTTCCTTTTTTTTCTGTTACACAATCTGTTATTAAAGACAACCTTGGGCCATCTACACTCTTTCATTTGCTCAATTTTTTTTAAATAACTTATGACTAGCACCACAGAAATGATTTCAATAGGAACAGCCCATGTATCACATAACAAGATAGCGTAAGAAACTGCAGTTTTAATCCTGAATTTATTTGTAATCAAACACTTCTGAATTTTCTCAATTTGTCTCCATCCAAATAAGTTCAAAAACAAAATGTAAAGTATTCTATAATTTTTTAATGTATCTATAATTTTTGAAGTTTATTTTATATTTAGACATTGTAAATTTTGAAAATATTTTCGAATTATAGAACCTGAGTGAAGAGTGGAACAGATAATAATTGACTTTTTATTGATATCCATGGAATTCCTAATATAGCCGTAACTTTTATTAGACCAATTCCCTTCACCGACACAAATACTGTTATATACGTCTATAAATACTTGTAGCTTCGCATACATGATTCTCAGTATTCAGTAACGAACTTGACTACTATTATCTCCCATCTCAGGATTTTGAGTAATAGCATACAGAACCATCAACTCCCAGCTGTCATCCAAGGTGAGAACTTGGGTATTAATAGATTGTCTTTCAGGCGTTCTGATAGACGTTTTCGGCATGCATATTTGTAAGCAAATTAATGATCGGAATGACTTCATTTTCTGGTTTTTCTTGATGTCGGTTTCCAGGGAGTTGAAATGGCAAAGACTCTGTGCCATAAAGTGACCCTCTTTGCTGTATTATTTTGTGCCTTAGCTGGGGCTGCAGTAAGCGACAACCTTCAAGTGGGCTATTACAATACTATTTGTCCAGATGCGGAACCCATTGTGCGTCGGGTGGTTAGCAGTGCATTCCTCAACTTTACTGGAGTAGCTGCTAAGCTTATACGATTGCATTTCCACGACTGTTTTGTCAGGGTAGGTATCAAAATTACGTTTGCTAATGTACTTTGCTAGAGTGTAAATGAATGAGGTTTTTGAAATACGGATGTCGAACTCCTGCACTTTCAGGGATGCGATGGTTCCGTTCTCATCGATTCCATTCCTGGCCAGTTCGTAGCGGAGAAAGACTCTCCGGCTAACAATCCGAGCCTTGGAGGATTCGACGTGATTGACGAAGCAAAATTGCAATTAGAGGCGGTCTGCCCAAAGGTGGTTTCCTGTGCAGATATAGTCGCGTTTGCGGCTAGGGATAGTGCATCACTGGTACTCGTCTTAAACATCATACATGACTACAACTGAATTGAGTATAGCATAGCATAGAAGAAATGCTCAATGGTTTCTAATAATGAATCATGATTGATCGCAGGCATCTCCCATCCCTCTCTGCTGGGATGTTCCAGCTGGAAGAAAGGATGGAAATATTTCACTAGCTTCCAATATTCGGGGAAATCTACCTCCCCCTACCTTCAATGTAACCCAGCTAACTCAGCTATTTGCATCCAAAGGTCTATCCCAGGACGAGATGGTTACGTTGTCAGGTATACTCTCAGACCTGCAAATCATCAATATGTCAATACTAGTAGATGATAATAATGGTTCAGCAAAAGCATTTGTCCAGTATAATCATGTTTGTGCTGTTTGCGCGAATGCAGGAGCACACACAATTGGTGTCTCTCACTGTTCTTCATTCGTCGGCAGGCTCTACAATTTCAACGGCACGAATAAGACAGACCCGTCCCTTGATCCGACATATGCTCAGATACTGAAGCAGGGTTGTCCCCAAGGCAGCCCCAGTAACGTTAACACGACCGTCTTCATGGATCCTGATACGCCACTCACCCTGGACAACGTCTATTACGACGAAGTTATAGCTAACCGTGGTCTGTTTACATCTGATGCAACCCTGCTTACAGATCCAAACACCAAATCCAGTGTGACTGCAAACTCGGGGCTTAACTTGGTAGGATGGCAGAAAAAATTTGCTACCGCCATGATAAAAATGGGAGAGATTAGTGTATTGACTGGCAACCAAGGAGGAGTCCGGGCCAACTGCAGGGTTGCAAACAGTTAAAACAGATAGGAAATTTTCCTTTCATTGGCTTAAAATTTGCATTCTTAATTCAATTACAAATGTATTTGTGCTTAACCACGATTAAATTATATGTACTCCTGTCTCTTCACCGCGTGTATTTACTGCTACGTTCTCTTGGTAAAATAATAAATTATGACATGAATTCTTCTATAAATTTTGGTTGTAAGTACAGTCTAAATTTTTGGTTACCCGGACGATATAGGAAATTGAGTGCCTGTAGTTTTTTAATTATATTCACTTATTTTTAAACCATATTTAGAGTTAGATCATATTACTAAAGTGGTTATTGGAAATGGAAACTCATTCTTCAAACAAAATGAATAAAATGCGCGAAAAAACGATGTGCCCTACCATTGACAAGACCCCCTTCTCCGAAAGAAGATAGTGAATTTCTATAAAGTGGAAAATTAGGGAATTTTTCCAATTTTAAATATTTATAGTATGATTTTAAAATTAAACGTGATTATAATTTCTTGTGCTGAATAACATAGTTTATTTATATATAAATAAGAAAGGGGAATTGCTTGTTCTTGGTTTACATTTATTTTTCCATCAACATTCCAAATATTAGAGTTACTAGGAACAAATTCCTACTAACGTAGTCAAATTACACCTCCAATTGCACGAATTTAAAAATTTGATAAGTTTTTATAATCACATCAATTCATAAGTTATTGATTATTTGCTTTCTTTGAAGTTTAATCTTCAATTTGATAAGTTTTTATAATCACATCCATTTATAAGTTATTTTTCTTTCTATGAAGTTTAATCTTCAATTTATAAGTTATTGATTATTTGCTTTTTATATTCAAATTTTACGAGGCGATAGTAGTGAGAATTATTTGTGGGGTTAAAATTGGTTTATGGTGTATTTAAATCAGTTTTCTACAATTGTGAAAACAACATCTTATAGGTGGGTAGATCATTTTTCTCATTCAAGCTGATATTTAAATTTAATTGTGCAAAGACAATATCTAGTAAGTGAGTAGATTGTTCCTCTATCCAACATTATGCAACAACAAAATTTCCTAGTTGAATGTATCATTTGGAGGTTGGTGTCATAAGACATTGATGGAGCCATGAACCGGTTGTTCTAAATACATCAAATTGATTGGAGTGCATCAAATTGATTGGAGTGGTTTCTCTACACAGTGAGACCTTAGAAATAGCTCTAGTGGATGACATTGTTATGGTTTCTTCATTGTTACGTAGTTCGTGCCTCCTGTGGAGAAGCTTTATGGCAATGGGATTCGACCTTCAAGTTTTGCATGCTAATGTATGTTTCTCTTACGGTTCTCTCTGCTTCTTTCTTCGGGTCTCCAACAGTCGCATGGGGTAACATGACCATGTCAGTAGGAGGTGGAGGACGTGGTAGGCTCTGCACTTCTGGAAACACCACATTGCATATCACCCTCAGCATCTTGTCATCACCAATGGCCCAATCATTATTTTCACCTTTCCTAGTCATCTTCCTCTTGTAGTCCTTTAACAGTTGCTTTGTGACCAGAATTATCCTCCTCGCACTTGGGATGCCAGATAGGACATTGTTATTCAATGTCGCTTCCACCCCTGGAGGATTTTGTTAAGTGTGAAGCCAAATTCATGAATCACGTGCAAGATTCTAGATCCTTCTACACCGTCATTAGTTTGTAGATCTCCATCTGAATCACATACAGGATTATAGATCCTTCTTCTTCCTCTATAAATTTGTAATTTCTCTAGTCAGGCATTGCAAGCCAAGGCCCAAGCCTGTTATGTAATGCTAAGTGATTTCTGTTCTCCACTGATTGTTTTATCTATTCCGTTGTTTCTGATTGAGTAATCTTGTTGTTTCACCATTTGTATGTCTCTGTGAATTATTCTCTGGTATTTCCATCTAAGTCTCTGAGTATAAATCGGTTGTTTGTTATGAATGCTCTAATCTCAACTGGTATCAGAGCTAGGGTTGAATATCCACTGTGCAAGCTGCTTAGTGCCATCTCCTTACTCTTGCAGTGTTCGTTTACATTGGTTGTTACCTCTGGAGTTGTTGAAGAATCTATCCAGGAAATAGTTGAGGAATGTTGAAACTAAAAGACAGTTGTTGCAAGAAAAACAAGGTGGTGGACCTATGTTGAAACATGTCGCTGGAGTTTGAAATGTGGAGATCCGTGGAGATTGGAGTTGAAACGTGGTGTTCATAAGTTTTTTTTTACATCAAGCTTGCACATATATGTCAAGTTTTTTTTTCAAACCAACATATGTATGTGTGAAATGTGAAAAGGTTAAAACATTATATATGTTTTTAATATTTATTATGAAACATATATAATTATTTGTTGGAATTCTGAAAAGTATATTTTAAAAGGAACAAGAATTTTGAAAAGGGTATTTTAAAAGGAGGAAGGCCATTATTACTAAATTTTAAGGAGTAATAATTAAAGTTTTATTTTTAAGTGGAGTTTTTGTGTTTTGGAGCATGAATTTGATTGAAAATGGAGACAACAGTTACAGCTATGGAGAAGTTGAGCAGGGCTAATTTTTCCCTATGGAAATCACAGATAGAGGATATACTGATTTTGAAGGATCAACATTTGCCGATTGAGGGTACAAGAAAGAAACCCTCATCAATGACAAATGAAGAGTGGAATAAGCTAGATAGAAAGGTGAATGCAACAATCTACCAATATTTAGCAAAGAATGTTTAGTTCAATGTGTCTGGAGAAAAGGCGGTAGAAGAATTATGGAAGAAGCTCCATGATCTATATGAGAAGAACATGACATCAAACAAAGTGTTCTTGATGGAGAAGCTTTATAATCTCAAAATGAAGGAGGGTGCTTCATTTGTTGAGCACTTGAATGCATTTAATAATATTACTAATCAACTTGCCTCGGTTAAAATCATTTTAGATTATGAAATTAGAGCCATTTTACTAATGTGTTCTATGCCAGACAATTGGGAAAATTTAATTGTATCAATGAGCACTTTAGCAACTACAGGGACCCTGAAGTTTGATGATGACAGCGGCAGTTTAATGAATGAGGAGCTGCGATGCAAGTTAATTGCGGAAAACCAAGGAGGAGAGGCTCTAGCTATAGCTGATTGTGGTAGGAGAATGGATCAAGGCTTGCAAGGGAGATCAAGATCGAGAGGCCAATCAAAACCAAGGAGAGGTAGGATCATCTACTTTCATTGTGGCAAACCCGAGCACATGAAGAAAAAATGTTGATTCTGGAAGAAAGGACAAAAGGATCAGAGACCATCCAGTACAAATCAGAAGTCATCCAACACAAATGAAGGTGATACTACTGCTGTAGCCACAGATGGTGATGTGTTATTTACTATTCGAGTAGAGGATTCATGTGTATATACATCTAGCAGTAACTTTGATTAGATCCTTGACTCTGGGTCATCTCACCATGTAACCTCATGGAATGATAGTTTTGTTTCATATAATCCTGGTGACTATGGTAGAGTGCATTTGGGGAATAATCATTTTTGCATTATTGTTGGAGTGGGAGATGTCTAGATCAAGATGAAAGACGGACAAGATATATTGTTGAAATAGGTCAAGCATGTACCAGAAATTCGCATGAGTTTAATCTCTATGGGACGAATGGATGATGAAGGCTATTCCACAAGATTTGGAAAAGTTGGCTGGAAAAGTAACAAAGGAGCATTGGTCATGACCAAAGGACCCAAGACACGAACATTATACACATTGAAGACACTGATAGGAAAATCATATTTGGCTGGTGTCACAAAAGAAGGAAATTCAACAGATCTGTGGCATAAGCATTTGGGTCACATTAGTGAGAAGGGCTTAAAAATCCTTGTTGGTAAAAATTTATTGCCAGGTTTGAAATCCTACAATCTTGATCTTTGTGAGCATTGTATATATGGTAGAAAAAAAAGGTTTTTATTCCTTAGAGGTGGCTATGTCAGAAAGAAAAATATGTTAGAATGTGGACATATTTTGTCTAAATCTTGCTAGAAACTTTTTTTAGCGGCTAACACTTCTTCAATTAAAATTCCTCGAATTCTCAATTACCTATAAAATCAAAATTCAAGGCTGCATCAAAAAGTATTGGTTGGCTCTCACAATCTCTTGATAGGTGATCTCTTGAATCATTTTTTTGAAAATGATAATTAGTTTTAAAGAATAAGGAAACAGAGAAAACTTTTCTAGCGGCATGGTTACCAAGACCGGCATAAATAAATGTTTTTTTCGAAATCACTATGGTGAAAAGTGCCTACTTGACAGTGGTACGGGTTTATACCATCATAGGTAATTCATTTCAGTGTTTTTCCTCTCAAATAAGGCTGACTTCAGTGTATTTTGAGTTGCAAAGCCCCAACAGGTCCCTAAGAACACCATTCGCCAAGCACACCTAAATTTATGAGTACTTTGTTTGAAGACCTTTTGTGCGGAGGTTTGCTTGTGTGGAGCTTTTATTGTGGGGAAGCTCCTTATATGCAAAGTTACACACAATGCTTCTCCGCACAAACAGAGGCTTTGATTCGAGCAACAATACTAAGTGTACAGAACAAATCATAACATCAATAGATCTAATCATAACATTATCGGAGGATCTTGAGAAATGTGGAAGATACGGAAAACTGGAATTAGTGCAATTATAACGCCCCGCCTATATACGTAATAGGTAACCTTCTCATCATCCCTCAAGCAAATGTGAGTGCAGGGGTTGGGAACCTGGACAACAATGTAGACACATAGTTGGAGTGGGAGAATGCAATGTCGATGATGTTGAAATAGCTAATTACTCCTGTATGAAGAGTTGGCTAGATTTAGAGAGTCAGTGAAGTCTAGTTAATTAATGTTGAATTTAGTATGTGGCTGTATATCAAGTTATTTTAGGCCAATGCTAGTTGGAAAACGTTTAAATACCCTTCATTAGATTCATTGTAATTATGAAGTTTGTGTGAATTATTTGTTATTTTTTTCCTGTCCTCCTCCACCTTTCCAGCGAATTGGTATAAGAGTTGAGGAAACATCACAAGATCCATGGTGCCTACATCGCTAGTAAAAAGAGCACCAAAAAAAAAAATCCAAATTTTCATGACTTAGCAAGGGTGAGCTTCAAAAACCACCCTTAAATACCTAAAAAACCGCCAGTTTTGGCGAGACTGACGTAAGCCAAATCACCCCTAAAGGCCCTTTCTTTTGTAATAGTGGTACTTAAATGAAGTGATTATATTTTCTGTAAAAGCAGTTGGGATGGGTCTCTAATTGACTGAAACTAATAAACATAATTCTAGGAAGAAAATAATAAGAATTTGATCAATGATAGGTTGTCCTCTTGGAGGGCATATATGAAAAAACTAATGGAAAAGTACATCATTAAGGGAAAGATGAAAGGGAAAGTCACAATGGGAAAACTTCAAAATTGAGAAAAGCATGAAATCTAGGAAGTGAACCATTTATTATTTTAGAGCACCAATTTTATACTTTCTAATTCTATTGGCCGACTCCTCAAACCCTCACTCTCTTGTTAATTAAATTTTTCACGGCCTTAGACATCTATTATGATGCCATTTTGGTCAAATTCCTCATGTAATCTCTTATGGGTTCCACTATTACCTCCTCATTTACCTTTAACATAAATATTTTTCTTTGAAATTCACTAAATTATATGAATTTCTCTTGTATTAATGGATCAATCCTGAATTTTTCAATAAGAATATCACTAATCCACCACATTATCTCCTTCTTAAAGAAGTTGGTAAGTCTATTGAATTGCTCGACTAGTGAGGTCTTGGTAGTACTTTACTTAAACTCATATTTTTGTCTAAGTACATTGTCTTTTTGTATACTTAAGGGTTTAACCGACTCTTTTATTGCATAAATAACCATAAATAAAACTTTGTATCTCTTCCCCGAACATATTACAAGTCGAAATAAATGATTTTAGGATCAATTCAAGTGTCTCATCCAACCTTGGCCTACCTTAGCCTTAATTCAAATGTATATTTTCATTTTTCCTTTTCTATTCATTTATATCAAAAATATATTTGATGAAAGTGTTAACGTAGCTTTTAGAAAAATATTGAATAACTTGGACTCATTAATACAAAGAATTAGTCAAAGAAATAATTTTTGTAACAATATTAGGATATTTCTCATTAATTCCCATAGGTCAATTAACAAATTCATCCACTCTTTGATATTTTCTATTAATGTCTCTCTAAACCACTACAACATCCCTTGTGTTATCCTTGTTCTGGTATTCATCTATGGAATTTCTTTTGGTTGTTCTCTTGTCTCCTAATGGTTAAGGGATGAGTAAATAATGATTTAGGAATCAACGTGCACTCCAATTTTATTGTTCTTTACTTCAATTTGATGTTTTCTTCTAATTGTTCCTAGATATAATTATGAGTATTCTCCCTAGTGGCATCATGTATATGAAGGTCTCCTTTTATCTCTAGTTCTTTAACATCTAAAAAGGTATTGTTATTTTCCAAAAGTTATTTTCCCTTTACTTTAAATTGTGTTGCAAATCATCACATTGTTAAGGAGTGACAAGTGCAGAGTTGGTGTGAAGTCTGCACTTCATTAGTACAAAAATTGTGAAATCTCAATTAACTACAATTCCGCCAAAATTCGGGTTAAGTGCGCAGTTTTAATTTGTCGGGGGTGTGAAAGCCACGTAAGGAGTTAAAAAGACCGACAACTGTGACATATTAAAAAATCCCGTGAGGAAGCAAAAAATATGAAATTCATAAAACAATTTTTCATAGGTCATGTGGGTTGTTTATTGTTTGGCTTACGTAGTTTCCAAGGGAGTTGTGTTTAGTGCGACTTTTTGGACTTTCTGGTGCTGGAATCCAGTGGAAAAATTTGAGGTGAAATCTTGATTTGTGTTATTTAAATTAGTTTTTTTACTATATATATGGATTCAGCACCTAGGAAAACTCCTAGGGCACTTGGATTGTGCAAGGGTAAACCATCAAACTTGTGATTTCAATAAATTCCTACCAGATTTTAAATAAATTAGACTGGAAAAACCCACCAGAAAAACTTTCAAAAAGTCACACTAAAGACAACACGGTTCAAAGAATACGTGATTTTTATTGAAAAAGGCGTTAATTAAAATGATTTTTAAAAGAAGTTTATAAAAGTATTTTTTTAACTATATTGTTTTTTAAAGGACTTTAAAGTTTTTAAAGAAGTTTTTTTTAAAAAGGGGCTTAAGTTATCAAAAGTTTTTTCTATATAAATATTTTTATAAAATATTTTATATAAAAAAATTAATTGAGGGTTCATTAAAAGGGTTTTAGTATTACTTGAAGAGAAGTTTTTGAAGAAAGAAGGCGTTCTCAAATTTCAAGCCCCATTTCCCGCCGTTTATGCAGTGTGGGCCGTTAAGATGGAGACCATGTTGAAGGCTCATGATGTTTGAGATCATGTCCAGTTTGGCTTTTCAAACCTAAGGAAGAAGAAGAAGAATGAGCTCTCACTAATGTAGAGAGGGTTGTTTGGAAGAAAGACAAAAGGAAGAATGCACAAGCATTCTAGCTTATCTAGCAGGGAGTGGACCGAGCAATGTTCCAGAAGATTATGATCATGTCTTCAGAAAAGACAACATGGGAGACCTTCATGAAAAGATATAAAGGTATGGCCAAAGTTAGTATTGCTAAGTATATGAAATTTTGTATATGAAGGAGACAAAGGACATCGATTCATTCATGAATCGGGTCATGGCCGTCATAAATCAGTTCAAAATTTAAGGTGAAGATATTAAAGATCAAACAGTGGTTGAGAAGGTCCTCAGATATTTGTCTACCAACTTTGATAATGTGGTAGTATCCATAGAAGAAACTAACGATTTGGCATCATTGACAGTTGACGAGTTGATGGGATTACTTCTATCACATGATGCAAGGGTAGACAAAAATATGGATTCCACTTTAGAAACCTCTTTCAAAATTCAGGTTTCTATTTCAAGAGACAAAATTTGAGGAAGAATTAAATCAAGAGGTAGAGGATGAGGCGAAGGCATGGTGGTCAGAGAGATGGCCGAGAAGAGCATGAACATGAAAGTGGAAGAAACAACAAAAGCTTCAACAATAAATAAAGAGTTGATAAATCAAAGGTGAGTTTTTATTATTGCAATAAATTTGGTCACTATGACCATGATTGCAGGAAGAGGATAGATTATAAAGGAACCAGAGAGCTAATGTCAACAATCTTATCTATAGGAGCTAACACTAGTAAATATTTCAATTGATTAAAACTTTTGTAACACTTTTGTCTAGATAAATTTAACTCCTTTGTTTCGTAAATATGTTATAGTATAGGCCATACTGGAGAAACCTTCAATGAACCTATGGTAATAACGTGTAATTAGAATGAAGGATATGATGTCAATTATGTCTTTGGGAATAGGTTAGTTGAGAATTTTCTTGACCATTTTAGGATCTATAACAGTTCCTTCTTTGGATAATACATGCCTGAAATACTGAATCTGATGGTAATAAAAATACCACTTACTAAATTTGGCATATATATGATGCTCTCTGAGTGTTTGCAACATTATTCTTATGTTTTTTTTATGATCTTTTAAAGTCCTGGAATAAACCAAGATGTCATCAATGAAAATCAATACAAATTTATGTAGGTATTAGCTAAAAGCATTATTCATTTGACACAAAAACATGGTTGGGGAATTAGTGAGTTTGAAAGGAAGAAAAACAAACTAATAATGGCCATATCTAGTTCTAAAGGAATTCTTATGTATATCCTCACATTTAATTATTATTTGGTGGGAACCATATCTCAATTATATCTTAGAGAAGTCTATCTTAAGGAAGACTCTTAGATCGTCAATTCTAGGCATTGGGTATTTTATTTTAATGATCAACTTGTTTAGATGTATATAATCAATACATAATATAAGGGTGCCATCCTTTTTCCTTACAAAACATATTGAAACTCTTCAAGGCGAGACACTTGGTTTGATATATCCTTTTCCCAAAAATTCTAGAAGTTTCATTTTTAACTCATTCATCTCTGGTACACTCATTTTATAAGGTGCGTTTGAAATTAGTGTTTCCCCAAGTATTTATTCAATGGTAAAAACAATGTCCCTTTTTGGTGGAAACAAAATAATTTATTCCAAAAAAGCATCCTTAAATTCCCTCACTAATGCGCAATCATCCAAAGTATTTTCTATGTTTTCCTATGTTAAATTTTCCATTATACTGCAAATAATTTACAACCCTTCCTTGCACATTTTTTTAAGTACAAGGTTGATATCTATATTGTTTGGATTATTCTCTAATGACCTGTACCACTTCTTCATCATTAGTACAAGTAATAGTCTATACTAGGAAGTTCATGAAAGCTCTATACTTTTCCAGCAAATGCATACTTATTTACACATCATAAGATCTTAGAGGTAGGATATCAAAATTCATTTCTAATTTTGACCCATTTAAATTAATGGGAAAATCCCTAATAAAATTGGTAATGTTCCTTTTTGTACCATTTGCTAGCTATATAATCCATGATTTTTTACGCTTTTCCATTTTTTAGCTTACATTTGTCCACTATTTTTGGACTAACGTAACTTAATGTTGCTCCTCGATCTATCAGAATTGATGTAGCTTGCTTTAGAATGTTACCTTCTAATTTGATCATAGTGGATTTATGTTAAACTTTTCGATTGTTCATGGCTATATTAATTCTGATTATAGATCCTATTTGCAACTGAGTCTTTTGTTGAATATTGTTCCTACTAAAATTCAGAAGAAAACTCGAAATGAAACCACTTCCATGGTTTCGACCCCGTAATGCTTCGGAGGAAATTTTCTCCTTTGTGAATTTCTATTTTAGTATATAGAGTTTGAGATAATGCATTTGAATTTTCACATATTAAAGAAAGGGTAAGGGTTTTGAGATTAAATACATTTTTGGTTCTTTAATGAAAATATTTTTTTATTTGAATTTATTTTAGGGTTTGAAATGACAAACACCATGTTACTTTATCACCGAACTTGTCGTGGATACAAATTTTATCTGGCCAGGTATTAGACCTATTTTCCCCTTCTTGGTACTTTCTTTTACTTTTATTTTAGGTTGTTAAGGTCTAAGTTTTCAAATTTCTCCTTCACATTTCCATTATTCCTTTCTAATCATGTTCCTATTTATGCATTGGAGGGTTTTAAAAACCCTTTCTTTTTACTATTATTATTATTTTAAAATTGTGGTTCCCTTATATCTAGACTAAAAGGAGTTTCATTTTTTTGAACCTTTTCTTCTTTTTTATACTAATCATGTCTGCAACTAAATTATTGTGTTTTAAACATTGGTTATCATAATTTAAAGAAATAAGAATTTTATCTTATGAATCCCTTCTCTTTGAAATTATAACCATTAATATCTTTCACACTCCTATTTGTATGTATACTTTTAAAGGGCTTCCAAAACTTCGATTTCTTTGAAACATATGTTCAAAGTAAGATTTATCATTAATATTCTTGACTCCTAATATTAATTTAAAACTCTTGTTAACTTGTTAACGAGGTTAATCTATTAATCCTTTATATTATATTATGGTTTCATGGTTTATGGCTCAATACCTATCTCACCATAAATTTTTTCTAACCATAAAGTCATTCAAGCTAAGATTAGTTAGAAACCCTAAGGTAAATTCACAACTTGATATACTTCGTTCTAATATATTTTTTATGGCTTACTTATACAATAGGATACTATTGGAAACATCTATGTTACTTTATAACATGTAGGTGCTCCAACTCTAGTTCAAAGCTCTAATTCAAAGTTTTTGTCGAAAAGTTTGTGTTACCTTTACAGTTATGATTCTCTTAATAGCACTTTTCTTTTACAAGTATTGGAAAGTATCGAAATCAAGTCATTTGATATTAGCCAAAATTGCTATATTTCTATATATATATATAAAAAAGTGATTTTTTTAAACAGAGAATTCAACTTCTTTTGACTTATGATTGGATTTTAAACAATCATTTTTTTGGATATCTATATCTATATATATATATATATGGGGTTTAAGTGATTTATTAATCTAGAATTCAACTTTTTGAGGCTTATTATTGGACTTTTTAAGCATCAATTTTTTTTTGGCTCCAGGGTGTGTTTGAGCAACTCTTTTGGAGATGTTTAATCACTAAAAAAATTCTATATATTTTAGAGTACCTAAACCCTTAGTTATATATGTTTTATAATTTAGAACAATTATTTAAATATAATCTTTTGTGTGTGGGAAAGTAGTTTGTGTAAATTTTCTAATTTGATATATCTATATCAAACAATAATTTTGTTTATAATTTATTTTTCAAATAACTTTAAAAAAATAATACATATTTTAAAACTATTTAAGTTAGTTTAAAATTATATATTATTCTAAAAATAAATTTTAATAAATATTTAATATAATTAAGATTGAGATAGAAATAATAACTGTGAGTTAAATAACTCTTTTTATTTTTAATGTTTTTTTTGTGCACTATCACATAATATTATTTAGGATAATTATTAAGGTAATAGTTTAAATTTTGATTTTTTTTTAGTATTTTGTCAATTTTATCCAAAATCTTTTGTTGAAATCAAATATGAATTTTGAAATTTACAAGTATAAGTGCTAGAGAGAATTCTTAATGTCAAATGTATTTATGCATTTGGCAACACAATTTAAATTTTAAAAACCATGATTTTAACTAAAAAATAAAAAAATAAAAAATAAAAAATCTAAATCTATATCAAAATTACAAAACATTAAAGTGAAAATGCATCATTATTAATTGCATCAATAAAAATGTATATTTTGAAATAAGATTTTCTAAAATTTTAATTTAATAATCAATAATTAATAAATAGATGATAAAATTTTCATGAAATATTTTTTGAGATAATTATGATAAAAATCAAGATTTTATTTAAAAATAGTCAAATCAATTTTCGTTTTCAATTTAATTAAAAAAACTATAAATATAACTAGATAAAATATAGAATAAAATATTTTGAATATAAAATAAAATATTGTTTTTTCTTACGTATAGACAGTGATATTAATTCAAAATTGTGTAACCAAAACTATTTATAACTTAAAAGTCTACATAAATTATCCTACGCGAAATTATTTTATGTTAATGATATGATACATATACATATATTGTTCGCTACACAAGACCCATTTATAATGGTTAATGGTTAATGGTTAAGAGCATGTGTTTCCTCCTAAGAGGTCACAGGTTCAAAACTAGAGGGGTAGAGTATGTATGCCTTCGTAGACTTAGCAGTGAAATCGCTGCGCGGAGGTGGGTCCTTTGTCCCACAAATAAGGGGGTCTCATACACCAATTTGGTGTCTGGCTTCGCTGTGACCTTAAAAATGGATATTATTATTATTATTAAAAGATGACATCATAATCATAATCAACCTTAATACTACATAACATAGCATAAGCCACGCAGGAAAATTTCATGACATCCCACTAAATCTTACGACCCACCATCGAAAATAAATATTAGTTGACAGGCTGCCAGCTTTATTCTGGTGACTCGGTGAGCGACCTACATAATTTTATAGTCGATTGCTTGATAAAGAAGATAAGCTAGTAGACTCTGGCATGAAGTTTTGTCTTTGGGGCAGCGTTTTCCATTCATGATTTTAAAGTCAATGATCAATAAAGTGAGAAGCTAGTAGGCTCTAGCATGGAATTCTGACATCGTAGAAGCGTGATTCGTTGAATTCTTCACCTCAGAGATGCCAGGCTGCAAAATGTAATATATCGAGCACTACAATGCAACGTCACGACGGTATGTAGTGATAACATGTAACAACATCACACGTCGTGAGCTTGCGGGTCGAATCCGAGGAAGGAACATCGTAAATTACATGGCCTATATTGACTTTCTCTGAGTATAGAACTCAAACCAATCACAGGCTTAGATTGACAATTCATTACAGTCCTACATCGATTCAACTAGCTTTTTTTTTACAACTTGCGAGCATTTGTAAGGCATGTTTGTACTAGTATATGCAGTTTCGATGAAAGAAGATGATAATATGTGACATATGTTTGAAAAAAAATTACAGAAAATTTCAATGAAAGTGAATGAGAATATGTGACGTCTGTTTGATGACGAATAACGGAAACCAGACCGCTACGTTAGGTCTTTGATACATAATCAGTTTTGTTCCATAGCGGGAGGAATGAGAGACCGGGTGCGGTAGGGTCATACAAGACCGCGTGCGGTAGGGTCTTTGATACATAATCAGTTTTGTTCCATAGCGGGAGGAAGCGTCTTTGACACCGGGTGCGGTAGGGTCATACAAGACGCGTGAGGTTGCTTAAGACAAGGCGTGGTTTGGGGTCAGACAGGATGAGCATTTTTATCTGGATTGCAGTATTCCTTTCACTTTGCTTCACCCTTGGTAATTGATTTTTAGATTTTGAAGAATTTTTAGAACGAAAGAAAGAAATTATTTTAACATTGAAAAGATTAAAGATAGTTTATGTAACAGATTGTTTATTCATCAGCTTGATGTATTTGATTTTTTTTTATGAAATTTCACAATAAATGCTCCAGTTTCTCGACAAACTGCTAGGTGAATAGATTATCCCTAGAGTCATCGTGTCTGCATAACTTTCCATATTGTCTTTAAAGAACTC
The DNA here is from genome assembly GCA_000404065.3 of Pinus taeda. NCBI lineage: Eukaryota > Viridiplantae > Streptophyta > Pinopsida > Pinales > Pinaceae > Pinus > Pinus taeda. Next base: position 1,961 of record APFE030628357.1, on the reverse strand, counting down.
ACATTTTAAAATGAAATGATTTTCTGTTTCCATTTTTGGGATTAACAAAAAATGCATACTCTTTCCTCCCACACTTCTTTTGGTCTTTTGAGCGGCCACCCTGTTTCACAACCTAGTTGATGAGAATTAGTCCAGAGCAATATTAATCCTTAACTGAGCAATAAGAATTTTGGCTCTCCAAGAGATAATGGCCTCTATATATGTTTTTGGTTTATGACTATGAGTGGGATTAAACACTTCAATATAGTAATTTTTCTTTCTTCCTAGTTCCTTATACAGGTACTTTTGTGAAACTTATCCATAACAAAAGCTCTTATCTATTTGTTATTTATGGGACAAGTGTTCAAGTAAATATCTCATTTACGAAAAACATTTGTTATTTTGCTGCATCCAATTTTCTTCCTTTTTTTTCTGTTACACAATCTGTTATTAAAGACAACCTTGGGCCATCTACACTCTTTCATTTGCTCAATTTCTTTTAAATAACTTATGACTAGCACCACAGAAATGATTTCAATAGGAACAGCCCATGTATCACATAACAAGATAGCATAAGAAACTGCAGTTTTAATCCTGAATTTATTTGTAATCAAACACTTATGAATTTTCTCAATTTGTCTCCATCCAAATAAGTTCAAAAACAAAATGTAAAGTATTCTATAATTTTTTAATGTATCTATAATTTTTGAAGTTTATTTTATATTTAGACATTGTAAATTTTGAAAATATTTTCGAATTATAGAACCTGAGTGAAGAGTGTAACAGATAATAATTGATTTTTTATTGATATCCATGGAATTCCTAATATAACCGTAACTTTTATTAGACCAATTCCCTTCACCGACACAAATACTGTTATATACATCTATAAATACTTGTAGCTTCGCATACATGATTCTCGGTATTCAGTAACGAACTTGACTACTATTATCTCCCATCTCAGGATTTTGAGTAATAGCATACAGAACCATCAACTCCCAGCTGTCATCCAAGGTGAGAACTTGGGTATTAATAGATTGTCTTTCAGGCGTTCTGATAGACGTTTTCGGCATGCATATTTGTAAGCAAATTAATGATCGGAATGACTTCATTTTCTGGTTTTTCTTGATGTCGGTTTCCAGGGAGTTGAAATGGCAAAGACTCTGTGCCATAAAGTGACCCTCTTTGCTGTATTATTTTGTGCCTTAGCTGGGGCTGCAGTAAGCGACAACCTTCAAGTGGGCTATTACAATACTATTTGTCCAGATGCGGAACCCATTGTACGTCGGGTGGTTAGCAGTGCATTCCTCAACTTTACTGGAGTAGCTGCTAAGCTTATACGATTGCATTTCCACGACTGTTTTGTCAGGGTAGGTATCAAAATTACGTTTGCTAATGTACTTTGCTAGAGTGTAAATGAATGAGGTTTTTGAAATACGGATGTCGAACTCCTGCACTTTCAGGGATGCGATGGTTCCGTTCTCATCGATTCCATTCCTGGCCAGTTCGTAGCGGAGAAAGACTCTCCGGCTAACAATCCGAGCCTTGGAGGATTCGACGTGATTGACGAAGCAAAATTGCAATTAGAGGCGGTCTGCCCAAAGGTGGTTTCCTGTGCAGATATAGTCGCGTTTGCGGCTAGGGATAGTGCATCACTGGTACTCGTCTTAAACATCATACATGACTACAACTGAATTGAGTATAGCATAGCATAGAAGAAATGCTCAATGGTTTCTAATAATGAATCATGATTGATCGCAGGCATCTCCCATCCCTCTCTGCTGGGATGTTCCAGCTGGAAGAAAGGATGGAAATATTTCACTAGCTTCCAATATTCGGGGAAATCTACCTCCCCCTACCTTCAATGTAACCCAGCTAACTCAGCTATTTGCATCCAAAGGTCTATCCCAGGACGAGATGGTTACGTTGTCAGGTATACTCTCAGACCTGCAAATCATCAATATGTCAATACTAGTAGATGA
>APFE030628355.1:0-17190 GCA_000404065.3 Pinus taeda | reverse complement strand
TAATTATTTTCAGGGATAATACTATCTATGATTGTTTATTATTTGTTTCAATAATGATTATAGTATATCATGGGTGCTCTTGTTTTTATTATTTATGGAACAATTCATGAGTTTGTTTTCCATTGTTAATACTTGACAAGGGCATCTATAGTTCTTTCATTTCCTTAGTATTTGGTAGCGAAATAAGTGTTTCTAATAAGAATTGATTAACCATTTTTTCACTCAGAGTTAGTATATTGTTAAACTGTTGTTTCCTAGGAAAATAATATTGTAATTGTATTCTTGCTTACTTATATGAATAAAAATGAAAACATATTGCTAACTTGTTGTTATTTACAAGGATTAGTGATTATGATATTGTGATAGGGTTGATCATAGGATGATTGTCCTCTTGCATTAAAATTACTATTGTTAAGCATGAAACTGATTATTTTTTATTTAGGCTAAGTTTATTAATATTGTGTTACCGATCAAAGATAAATTTTTTAAAGGGTTTGTACTAAGTTTGAACTTTGTTCTAAAAGGAGTGGATCGAGTATCAGAATTGATGAAAGGGAGGTCCATGATGAATTTTGGGGTTTGTGCCTACAATTGGTTGGTGCTTTCTGTATGACATGAGGTAGTAGGTGCTTCCTGTTGGTAGGTTCCAACAAAATGGTGCAAGGGAGTGTGTGCTTTCTGCTCATGGGTTCACTTCAACATATAGGGGGATTTTAAGATACCATTTGAGACAATTTTTGTATAAATTGTCTTAAATTGAGGCAAAAAAAGATTGTGTATTGTCTTAAATATTTTCTTGAGGCGGATGTCACAAATTATTGTCTTAAAAATTGTCTTTGTAAATACAATATATAATACAAGCATTAATTTATCTTAATAAGTTGGTGTCTCAAATTATTGTCTTAAAAAAATTGTCTTTGTAAAGACAATATATAATACAAGAATCATTGTCTCTTAAGAGACAATAATGCTTGTATTATATATTGTGTTTGCAGAGACATTTTTTTAACACAATAATTTGAGACACCCCCTTAAAGACAATATATAATACAATATACATTGTTTTTTCTCGTAAAAATTGTTTCAAATATTGTCTTAAAAATCCCTCTTCATTTTTGTCTCTTTAAAGAAAATAATTGGGATTAAATACGTATTGAATTTATAGAGACATTGCGTCATTAATCCTAGTTATTGTCTCCCTAAAGACAATAAAAAATTATATTTAAAGACAATACAATATCACTTTTGTCTCTTTAGAGACTATAAAATAATGAATCTAGAAAAATATTTCCATTGAAATAAATCAATATAAAAAGTATTTAATTAAACAAAGCAATAATATCATTGATTAACTCATGTTAGGATGACCACCAATCTCCTACTTATAAGTCAGGTGCTCTTCTATTGAACTAGAACCCTTTAAATAATTATCTAAGTTACGATAGTCGTCAAAATTTCATTCCGGTAATCTATAATTTAAAAGATGCACAGGAAATTTGACTATGGACAACTCATCTAAAATTGGTTTTAAATGTACATATGTATATTAGCCAAGGATGTATGTAGAGAATATATAAAGTTAAAAAAACTTATAAATAATATGTGAAACTTACACAAGAGTAAATAAGTTGATTGGTGTGAAATTTAATCATGATTAGGTTTTACATTTAAATATTATAAAACAAACATTAACTATTGTATATTTCAACATTTAAACTAAGTCGTACTAGTAAAAAGAGAAGTGTAAAAACAAATTTACAACAATGAAACATATAGCATCGCATAAATTGTCAACCATGAAGTTGACAAAAGGAGGACGTTGTACCTAGAAGGTCAACATCAGACTCATTTGGAACACAATTTTTTTTCTAATGGTTGAGGAAGGCCTTAAAAATTGAGCATAACTCACTACAATTGTAAATTGTAGTTTTTAAAAATGAATATCAAGAGAGAAATCTTAAATGTGTTTGAGGCTCTGATTTGGTAAGAGCCTTAGGAAGGCCTAAAATATAGTTGCAAAACAAAATTAATTCCAACAAAGCACAAAACCCAATGAAAACTACATTAAGGCATGTAGCACATGTAGCTAAGCTAATCAAGTAGAACATATAAAATATGTATAACTAAAAGAAGACATTGATTCAAGTTATAGAAGGAAATTGGCATGACAACTTACAGATATAGAACTGAAATAAGACATTGATTCAAGTTATAGAAGGAAATTATCAGGATAGCTTACAGTTCCTGTTAAGGTTGGTTCTTAAGTGTAGATTTTGCTATTGATAAGAATGTTGCATCAATGTGGTAATCCTCTTTGGATAATGTTTCAAAATAGGGGATACCTTCCGATTTACACCATGTTATTGGTTTTAGCTGAAACCTGTACCACAATTACACTGATATTACATTAGTAAACTTCAAATTGATAACAAGAACTCCTAAAATACATTGCAAGAAGTAATTATTTGCAGTAGTGCCAAATCAAGATGATATGATATGCTAATTTCCAATAATTACCACCATTGTTTCCACCATTCTCATCAATTTTGTTTCGCAACAACATATATGTAAAAGTGTCAGGTTGTGTTGGGCTAGCCTGAAGAAAGATACACCAATTCAAGGAGTCACTGAATTCGCCAGCGAGACAATTATTTGCTGATATCTATCCAAAGTCCACATGTTTATAGTTTTTCTTAGCATTAACAATCCAATAATCAAACAACAAAAAATACAAAATCATCAATCGACAAAAATACCTTAAGAGAACATTACAAGTAATCACTTTCAAACCCCAAAATGTGCTTTAACAATCTAATGAAAATTACAAGGAAGATATCAATGATAAAACCATTTTGATATTTTCTTATATTCATTAGATTCACTCCAATTTTGAATTGTGATGTTTCACTAACCTCTTGTCGATGTGGAGTAATGAAACCTAATTTCAATTTTGAATAATTATGTTTCACTAATCTCTTGCTAATATGGAATAATGAAACCTCATGTAGAAAATGTAACAAAACAAGAGACAAACCCATAAATAATAAGAAATGGAATATATAGCCTACTTGCATACCTTAGGAATGTGGATTATAGAATATTTATAAAAATATCCATTTGGACTAAGTCAAACTTAACAAAAAAAAATATGGACATAACTCAAATGAGGTGCATTTATTTGTTTATGCTATATATATAATAAGATTAGGAATCAATGATCATGCTGTCATTGAATAAATCCAATCCCTTTGAAACATTTAGCAAAGTTTGAACCTATTGCGTGATTTGACATAATATTTTTCTAGCCTCCCCAATGGACGTAGAGGTGTACTAAAACAAAAAAAAAAAAAGAAATAAGTCTAGTTGAATAATTGATGTTGAGGTGTGTGCATGAGACTCCGGGGTGGCCACATCTTTACAAGAGTGATCCAGAATTTGGAAACACATAATAGACACTAGTCGAAGGAAAACAAGTTCCAAAATTTCACCTCCAAGATGCATTGTTATGCTACCTAGGACACCTCTATGTTCCTTAAGTGAATGTACCAATATCATTTTTGAGGTGCACTACTCAGGTCACTCAACATCTTGGGGTAGAGAAAATAGTGGCAGTTCTAAAAAAGTATTTTTATTAGCTGAACCTTTGACACAATGTTCTGAAGTAGATAACATCATGTACTATCTGCGCAAGTGCCAAAATTACCATCAAGGAGAAAGGCCTATATACTCCTATTCCTACTTCTACTTGACCTTGGGAATCCATCTCCATGGATTAAATTTTAGGTCTTCCTTCTACCAAGCATAGCAAAAACTACGTTTTCATGGTTGTCGACGAATTCTCTAAAATGGTCATTCTAGCGACCTACAAGAAGAGTATCACAGGAGAAGCCACTACTAAGATATTGTTTGAATGGGTGTGGGTACACTTTTGGATCCCACATTCCATTTTCTCAGATCAAGAAAATAGGTTCCTAAGTAAATTTTGGTTAAGTCTATAGTCAATGCTCAACACCAAGCTCACTAAGTCCACGACTTTCCACCCCCAAATTGATGGCCAACAAAGGTCATGAATAGGATGATCATACACATTTTATGCATGTACAACTCAAAGCATTGACACACATGGGATGAAAGCCTCCCCTATTTCAAGAACAACTAAAATATAGGTCTCCATTTCTTAACTTGCCACAACCCTTTTTCAGGTGGGATTGGGATTCTAGCCACTATGTCCCATTGATGTGGCCATACCATTTGTAGCAACTCTCGTAGATTTGGCTCATGTCTAATATGAAGCTAACAAAGCTAACAACTTCATTGAGTGCATTCAATACATCCACCAATAGGTCCATCAAATATTGGACAAAACCAATGCTAAGTACAAGCAATGTCAAGATCACCCTCAGGTGCCACACAAGTTCTAGGTAGGTGAAAAATTTTGGTTACATTTGTGAATGTAGTGCCTCGCTGATCCCCACTATAAGCTTCACCCACTTTGATATGGGAACTACACCATAACTAAGGCTATAGGGAACAATGATTTTGAGCTCAATGTTCCACTTTTTCCTCGCCTACAAATAGTGTTTATGTGAACTACCTTTGACAACACTTTCCACGATTACTAGACACATCAGAAATTGTGGAACATGCCACAAATTATCATATAATGGACACACATATCAATAATACTTGCCATCAAAAGATCCAACTATACCAGGTTGTCAAAGTTGGCGAAATCCTGAACCAACAAAAGTTTCCCCATTTCATGGAGGAAGTCAACATAATGGGGAACATTGCTTCCTCAGGGGGGAGGACTGATATAGGTGGATATTGGTGGCCACTTGCCTATTCCATTTTGACTCCCACTATTATTTATTTTAGTTTTTTTAGCTTTTTTAATTGTGTCACAATTTACTATTTTTCGCAGTTTTTTGGGTTGTGAACTTCCAGGCCCATTTTGATGCTGTAAATGACCTTTTTCTTGGAAAATGGCAAAACATGAGCCTTGAAATTATGTTTTTAGTCAGAAGTTGTAGTCATTAGGTATATCTTTTGAAAGAGGTATTGTACACGTCAAACGAAGCTTGCATGCCAAATTTACTGATTGGCCAATGTTTTTGAACATAGGGATTACTGAGATTGGCGAATGTTTTTAAACTTCAAGAAAATTTTCCATCCTTAAAATTCTCCATGGGGAGAATTTGTGTGCAATGGAGAATGAAAGGATTAAGGGAGTATCTAAACCTTGAATCTCCATACCCAAGAGTTTAGCAACATGATGGTAAGATTACTTTGCATGATGTAAATGGAATTCCAAGGCCAACAAAATTCCTTTCAACAACACATTCATATCTTCTTTTTCTTAGTAATGGATCCCCATGAGGTCATGCATGACCCAAAGATGGTCACCCTAGATGGTTAACTCACGTGCTTCAATATCTTCCACCATTACTTTGAAGCGGTGTGGAATATTGCAATCAAAATGTTCACCTCCATACACATGCCACGAAGGGTGCGAGCTCGCCCATGTTGTAGAGAAGACATATGAAAATATGTGAAGCTAAGTAGAGTAACCACATTCACCCAACTCAAGGATTTGAGAGCCATATTGAAATCCCGTGATATTTTAATAAGAAATGAGGGTGGTTATACAACAACCACCACCACCACCACCATGCTCCATACTTGAGAAATGGTGGAATGTGAGCAAGATGTGTCGTTTAAATCCAAACTTAGGTTTATAGATTAATTGAAGTTATTGAATGCTTGTGTTGTCGAACTCACACCCAAAATTGAGGGAATATTTTAGTATGTTTATTTATAAAAATATATTTTAAATTATAAAAAAAATGTTAATATAATATATATATGAGAGCCTTTATATTCGAAACTATAAAATAGGGTTTTGATAAAAATAAGAAATATAGAGTCTTTATTATAATGCCATTTATTAATAAAAGGATTTACTGAGAATTAAGAAATCTATTTTGAGAGTTATTTATCGTCTAGTAAAATTAGAAGTATTCTTTGATATTCCATCAATGCATGTACTATGTCATAAGTTCATTAAATGAAATTATTATAAATAAAAGTGATATATAGACATCACATAAGAGTTAATGTAAAAAAATAAATCCTTTTTTGTGAGTCTGTGATGGTAATTCCAAATGAATTGCTTGTTTGCATTAAGAGGTCATTTATAAACACATTGAAGGGAGACTCTTGGAATATTATATTCTAGTGTCTCTTCACCTTCCTTATTTTTTTATTTACAATATTTACATAATTTCCCTAATCCCAAAGATTAGGTGCCAACATTCCCCCCCTTAATATGAAGGGATCTTGGTGAGTCCAAGCATCATTCAAATTCTTTCAAACTTTTCTCTTCCAACGCCCCTACCCAATGCACTGATCTGTCAATACTCAGTTCTAGAGAATGATGAAATCAAGAGGAAATTTCAATATCTTTTGTATAAAGAGCACATTAGCCCAAGTACAGAAGAAGGATGGGACCTGGAAACTCTGTATTGACTATTGGGTGTTAAACAAGATCACTATCTGGAACAGATATCCCATCCCACACATTGATGACCTTTTGGACCAGCTTAAGGGGAAAAAATATTTCAACAAGATTGACTTGCAGTCCATTTATCACCAAGTACATATCTAACCTTCCAATGTGTGGAAGACTTCCTTGAAATCCAAGGAGGGCCTTTTTGAATGGCTCATCATGCCTTTGAGGTTAACAAATGCCCCCACGACCTTTATGAGGCTCATGGAAGACATCTTCCAACCTTTCACCAACTCATTTTTGTTGGTGTATTTGGATGAAATTATGACCTTCAACTATTGTATGGAAGAACACCTCCACCATATTGGACACGTCCTCCAAACCCACCGACAACATAATTTCTGTGTAAATTGGAGAAATGCACTTTTGGTATGATTCAGGTTCAATATCTCGGGTACATCATTGATGAGCTAGGTGTGCATGAGATACAAGTCATTTGGGATTGGCCAACCACAACCACTCTAAGAGAGTTACATAGCTTTCTAGTACTTACCAACTTCTACCACAAGTTTGTGTTGGGGTTCTCTTATATCACTTGGTCATTGAGTCAAGTCACCAAGGGAGGAGCAAAAGAAAAGTTCTTTTGATGTGAATCCCAAGAGAAGGAATTTTTCTGAGTTGAAGCATCACCTCTGCTTTGCACGAGTTCTCCCATACTAGCCTTGCAACAACCATTTCAGATAGAGACACATGCCTCCGACTATGTTATTGGTGTAGTTATTAATTGGGGCATCCAGTGGCATATGACAATGAGACACTTTCACACACTGTTTGAAAGTATCACACCTATGAGAAAGATATGCCTTCCTTGTGTAGACATGCCGAAAGTGGAAGCATTACATTTTGCACAAGGAAACGATCATCCAAATAGATCACTCATCCATATAATTCATATAGACGAAATGGAAGTTATAGAATGATTGCCATCAGAAATGGTCCACATACCTACAACTGTTCCATTTGAACATTAATTACAAGAAGGGAAAAGCCAAAAATGTTGCAAACTACCTCATCCAACTGTTGGTCATGGCACTGACCACTGTGCTTGAATCTTATGGGCACAAGACTCTGGGGTGCCCTCATCATTACAAGAGTGATCAAGAATTTGGAAACACATACTAGAAACTACTCGAAGGCAAACAAGTTCCAAAACTTCACCTCCAAGCTGCATTGTTATGCCACCTAGGACACCTCTGTGTTCCTTAAGTGAATGTACCAATATGGTTTTTGAGGTGCACTACTTGGGTCACTCGACATCTTGGGGTAGAGAAAATAGTGGCATTTTTATAGTATTAGCCAAACTTTTGACACGTTGTTGCGAAGTAGATAAGATCCTGTACTATCTGCATAAGTGCCAAACCGACCATCAAGAAGGAAGGCCTATATACTCCTATTCCTACTCCTACTTGACCTTGGGAATCCATCTCCATGGATTAAATTTTATGTCTTCCTTCTAATAAGCATAGCAAAAACTACGTTTTCATGGTTATTGATAGATTCTCTAAAATGGTCATTCTAGTGACCTACAAGAAGAGTATCACAGGAGAAGCCACTACTAAGATATTATTTGAATGGGTGTAGGTACACTTTTGGATCCCACATTCCATTTTCTCAGAGCAGGAAAATAGGTTCATAAGTAAATTTTGGTCAAGTTTGTAGTCAATTCTCGACACCAAGCTCACTAAGTCCATGACTTTCCACCCCCAAACAAAGGTTGTGAATAGGATGATCATACACATTTTACGCATGTACAACTCAAAGCATCGACACACATGGGATGAAAGTCTCCCATATTTCAAGAAAAACTAAAATATAACTCTCCATTTCTCAACTCGCCACAACCCTTTTTTAGGTGGGATTGGGATTCCAGCCACTATGTCCAATTGATGTGGTCATACCATTTGCAGCAACTCTCGTAGATTCATCTCATGTCTAATCTGAAGCTAACAAAGCTAAAAAATTCATTGAGTGCATTAAATACATCCACCAATAGGTCCATCAAATATTGGACAAAACCAATGCTAAGTACAAGCAACGTCATGATCACCCTCAAGTGCCACACAAGTTCTAGCTAGGTGACAAATTTTGGTTACATTTGCGAATGTAACGCCTAGCTGAGCCCCACTGTAAGCTTCGCCCACTTCGATATGAGCATTAAACCATAACTAAGGCTATAGGGGAAAATGATATTGAGCTTAATGTTCCACTTTTTCCTCGCCTACAACTAGTGTTTAATGTGGATTGCCTTTGACAACACTTTCCACCATTACTAGACACATCAAAAATTGTAAAAAACCTCACACCAACAAAGTTAAACCCAGACTCAATGGAACATGCCACAAATTATCATATAATGGACACACATATCAATAATACTCACCAACAAAAGGTCCAACTATACCAGGTTGTCAATGCTAGCGAACTCCTAAACCAAGGCAAGTGTCTTACCAAGGATCGAGTTCAACAAAAGTTTCCCCATATCATGGAGGAAGTCAACGTAATGGGTAACATTGCTTCCTAAGGGGGTAGGACTAAGACAGGTGGATATTGGTGGCCACCTGCTTATTCCACTTTGACCCCCACCATTATTTATTTTAGTTTTTCAACATCGTTAATTGTATCACAATTTACTATTTTTGGAAATTTTTTGGGTTGTGAACTTCATGGCAACAATGACGAAGATGTATGGTTTAGATTAAGAATAAGCACACATTTTATGTACTCAATTTTCCCTTCTTTTCCTTTCACATGGATAATGTGAATTTGGCACAATTGAGGCTTTGTGCGATGGGCATCGTTGCAAATATGAAATAGGTTGGTGGAAAATTTATCATGTACTTTGCGAGGTCCTGCAAGGATTTTTCTATAAAATTTCTCACATAATTAGCTAGTTCCCATCCCCTAAGACAGGAGTTGGAGTAATTATCATTCAATGAAGAGGAATGTTTTGGATATACACAAAACTTTATATATATTCATAGTATATTTCATCATCTTGGTTAGGAAGACACTGGGTACAAGAAAGCTACTTCCAAAAGATAGGACCAATAGAAGTTCCGCACTCAGTACAACAATATTAGAATCACAAATAGATATGTATGTTGTGATCAATCCAGGCATACTTTGGGCATCACAATTAATAAGGCAACAAGCACTATGTAACTCATTGATGGGTATTGGGAAAAAATCAACAATTCTTCTCCAAACCATTGACATGCTAGAAATTGTGTTACTGTCACCCCCTAGCTTGTGTAATTTGTTCCATTTCCTAGACCTCTAGGGATTCCAAAGGTCTAATCTGACATCCATCCTCATGGCATAAGGTATTTAGTCAGTGGTTTAGGGGTTCCAAAGGAAAGATTCCTCCACCGTACAACCCATGTGGTACTCTAGAGATATGTATCTCCACAGTAAGAGATTCTAGGGATAAATTTATCCACCCTTTCATGAAAGGGGACTCCAATATCGAAATCTACACCCTTTAGACAATAGGGATTCCATAGGTGTTTTCTCCATGCTAATTATGCCCAAGGTTTCCAGAGACACATCACCATGCTGTGTACCGAGTTGGAATGATATGGGGTTAGGCAACCTCTTATAAAAAACCTCTGCCAACTAATGTGACCACTACAATTAATTTAAACCAAAGAATCTACAGGGTTTATTCAGGAAGGTTACGAGAGCACGATACTTCCCATTCCCTAAATCTGGTCACAAGCTTGGTGCTGAAAACAATGTTCAACTAGCACAAAATCAAAGAGCAGATCAAATATAATTATATTAAAATCAATATCAAAATAAAATGTCTCACTCTTTAAGATAATTAACTAAGAGAAACCTCTTTGCAACGCAAATTTTCCTCAAAATAATTACACACAGAAACACCAATTCAAAATCCTAAGCTTCAAGCCAATGTATTCCCTTTACTTTGTGGATCTTGTTGAACTAAAACTATATTTAATTGTCTCAACCTAACATACAATTGCCTCTTGTTGTGAGTGTGTAAATCAAGAAATACAAATTAGGGTTCATGTTCATGCACAATGTATATAATTTTTCTATGGATATTTAGAGGATCTTTCCATGGGGATACAAACTGCAGCTATCCACGGGAGTTGTTGGCATACATTTTTCTTAACTGAACCAAATGTGAATATGTTGGTGTAACCAAAGAATATGACAAAACATAAGAGAACTGCCTAAGATGGAATAACTAACACGTGTCTCATTGAGTGGGGACCTTTCTAAAATTTGTGAGAGTGATGGTCAAAGGGAAAATGTGTTTTAGAAACATGAATATTGTTATGCAAATGCAAGTCATTTATTTTAGGAAATTTGTCAAATAGTTTCCACTCAACACTCAAAAGCATAATGATTATGAATATTGAGTCATAATTTAGAAGGATTATGATTTCCAGACACATTAGACCCTAAACAATGGTTATAACTAGCAAGCTATTAATAAATGAAAAACTTGATAATATTTTCAATGTGTTTGCAAATAAAATGATAGTAAGGGTATACGACCATAAGATTCCCTGAGGCTTTTGATACCAACCTATCACATTGCAGGCTCCCTTCTACCACTGTCTTAGCAAGTCTAGGCTTCCTTTATTGTGTGGCTGATGTTTCAATCTCACCCTCAACTGCTAGAATGCTTCCCTTTTTTTCTTCTTCCATTACGCAGACTATCATTTTTACTCTTTTCTCGTGCTCTCCCTATTTATCCCTTCTTTCCCACTGCCTCCTTCTGGTCATCACCTCCTTCCTTTTCTACTATTTCCCTACACCTCCAGTTACTTAGGCCAATACCCTCTCTCCTTGAGCTTTTCTACCATTTTTCTCCCTTAGTCTTCCTAGTATTTTCACTATTTTTCACCTTCACAAACCTCCTTCTACAATCCTCTAGCATGCCCCTTCTCCACTTATCCATGTGCTCTAAAATCTTCCAAAACTATTTTTGGATCTCCATTCCTCCTCTCGTGAAGTCTCTCTTCAACTTTTCTCCCTCTGAAGTCAAAGAAAATTACAAAAAGAACTCGTTCATAGGTTCAGGTTTCAAGTTATCAACTACATTTATATGGGTTTTAAATATCCCATTTGAAATAAAACCTTGAGAAATTCATTTCGCTATAAATCCCACTCCCACTGAGTCACAACATTTGTTTTCACACTCCTAATGCTGAACAATGTAGATGTTTCATTCGTTCTTGTATTTTCGTTGGGTTTTAAGATCAATTCTTAAATGCAATGAGACACAAAAATATCTTCTCTAATTATCACATTGCAGGAAAAATTTCAGTTGCAACTAGCTAAAAGAGAGTGAAAACAAGGCTCATACGAATCATGGGGGTACTAGCTAAAGGTTTATGGGATTTGGTGGAGAAAGGGTAGGAGAATGGGAACATAGGAGCTACTATTAAATTCTTGGAAGTTATTTTTCAAAGCCATGTATCTTTTTTGCCAATAATCAAGGTCAAAACTCGCCTCTACATTGCAACACTCTTATTGAGTTACACAGACAACGTAACACACACGAAAATTCATCTCGAGCACACAATAAGTACATATTTTTACCCCTATGTTGAGACCTTTAGAGTTTTTCATTAATTTTGCTTGCAATTACTAACAAAACCCTTTTGTACTAATTTACACCTGTATAATTTTCAATTAGTAAGAAAATATTGCTCTAATCTTATAATACCTATGTATACAGTGTTCATGGCACATAATCATAAATAAACCTGCAATGTGAAATACTTTAGAGCCTGAATGCATGCCACAAATATGTGAATCTCAGACAATGTATTAACATTTGCAAAGGCGGATTTTTGGTTACGTTAACTCAACACCCCTTTTCATATTGAAGAAATTGCTATGGTGCAATTCATAAGGTATTTAAAAAATATTGAGCCAGAGGAAGATGAAAGATCACTATGTTGTCTTTAATGACATATTATGCAAAAGAAAAAAAGACATGGATGCAACAAAATAACAAATGGTTCAGTAAATGGGGTATTTGTTTGAAAACATCTTCCATAAATAGTAAAGAGATTTTTTTTTGTTATGGATAAATTCAACAAGAACACATCGAAGAAGGAGCTAGGGAGAAAGAAAACCTTAATATATTGAAGTGTTCAACCCCACTCATAATTATCAACAAAAGGTCTACATAGAGGCCAATATTTTTTGGAGAGCCGAAATTCTTATTTCTTAGTTAAGGACTAATTCTCATCAACTATGTTATTAAACAGGGCCTTGATCAAGGCCAAAATAAGTGTGGAAGGAAAGAGTATGTATTTTTTGTTCTTTTGGAAAATTGGAAGTGGTAAAGGATTTCATTTTCGAATGTGAGGCCTTCAAAGACAATAGGGAAAGTTATGCATATGTTATGGGATATAGCTCCTGGGATAATCTATTTAGTGATGGGTTGGTTGAGATGATGGGAGAATTTATTATGACGCTTCATAGAAAAGGGTCAAATACATTAACGAGATGAAGAAGAAACCTATCCCATATGCTATCTCTAGCTTTGTGGAAGTTAAAATAATTTTCTTTGTTTCTTTCTTTTCTCTACCACCGACCATGTGTGATTCACTTCTAAAATATCTGCTAGCCCACGAAGAATTGTACACCGTGCTCACATTATTTTGTCGTGTGGTAGTAAGAATAAGGAATAACCATTGTTTTTAATGCATATCTCACCCCATGGAATTTATGGTCATTTTAAGAGTTAAGTTGGGCCAACAAACTTAACTAAAAGTTAAGTTGGGCCAAAAACCTTAACTAAGAGTTAGGTTGGGCCAACAAACCTAACTAAGTATCTAGTGTGCAAATTATCTTGTATTTCCTTGTTTTATATACTTTCAAGTGAGCTAATATTTTATTTATTAATCATACCCTCTTACTTACTCAATTTTGGTTAAGGACATTTCATTGGATAGGTAGGGGGTGTGATAGTGAGCATTAAGATGATCAAAATATATCATACAAAATATCTCAAAATATATGAACTATGAAGGGTTTAGGAGTCACAATGCCATGAACTAGATTCCTAACTAGGGCAATCTATCCAATGTCTCTCAAGGGTTTAGGTATTGCAATGCCACAGACTAGATTCCTAACTAGGGAAATCTATCTAAGTGGGAGTAATATGGACTAAATCATTCAACCTCTCTAGGTACCATCAAGTTGATTTTCTAACCATCAACGTAGGGATGTAGGTGTTTGTCTGAGGTCAATGCTCCATGATCAATTCCACCCTCACTACTTCGAGAACTAGATATGAACACATAATTTCAGCTAGATGTCCTCCCAAGCAATGTGTTTGATAGACAAGGCCTCAACAAATTTCTTCCTAACTTTTATCATTGTCAAAAAAAATCAATAATCTCAAATAAACCAAGCATGCTTCTAAGATATTCAAATCTCTTATTAGGAAGAGACTTTATTAGTATATTAGCTACCTCGCTGTCTTTTTGGACATACTATAGCTTCATTATCCCATCTTGTGCCAAGTTCCTAATATAGTGGAACTTATTATTGATATGCTTCGTCATAGAATGAAACACAAGATCTCTAGGAATTATGATATAAGTTTCATTATCATAATTAGTCATTGTAGGATCTAGAGGCTTCCCAAACAAATATTTCAGAAGCTTCCTCAACCATACAACCTACCTTCCTAATTCAAATGAAGGTGCTTACTCTGCTTCAACACTACTTAAAATAACGTGATCTTTCTTTCTACTCATCCATGAGATCATGGAAGATCCCTAACTAAAGAATCCTCCACTAGTGCTTCTTCCATCGGTCTCACTGCCACCCCAATCGCAATCAATGAAGCCAATCAACTTGAATTCCTTTATATTGTAATTTAGGTAGTGATGTATCGTACAACAAAGATATCTTAATATATGCTTGGTGATTATCTAGTGGTGAAGGCAATGCTCTAACTGAAATTAACTGAGGATGTTCACAGCGTCATATATCTAGCCTACTATTTACCAAATACATTAGAGAGCTTACCAACTGATAATAGGCGGTAGGATCCATGATACTTGAGTCAGAGCTCCTTGGCTTCTTGAGATTGGTCATCATAGGAGTAATCATGGGCTTGGAATCCATCATCCCAAATTTCTGCAACAACTTGATGATGTAATTTCCTTGCCCCAAATAAATCTCCCAAGAACTTTTCCATACTTGTAGACCTAGATAATAGTGCATCAGTCCTATATCCTTCATCTAAAATTCAAATTCCAGCATTTTATTACATTCTTGTATTCTTGTGAACGCACATGTGATGAATACATCATCCACATATAATAGAATAATGGTTGGCTCATTATAAAAAACCTTGATGTAGAGATTAGTGTCAATAAAAATCTTCACAAACCCAATTCTTAGAAGGTTTCCATGCATTCTTGCATACCATGCACTCTGAGCTTGCTTCAAACCATACAGGGCCTTCTTGAGCCTACAAACATGGGTATCCCTATTATTTACCTCAAAGCCTTCATGTTTCTCAATGTATACTTCCTCATTGATGGTCCCATTTAGAAATGGTGTCTTCACATCCATTTCATGGATGTTCCATCCCATTGTAGCAACCAATGAAACAAAATATCTAATGGTAGTATACCATGTAGTGGGTGCAAATGTTTCCTCATAATCTATGCCTTCCTTTTGAGAGACACCCCTTGCAACAAATCTACCCTTGTATTTATCTATGCTTCCATGAACTATGTGTTTGATATTTGTATATCCATTTTAAGGTGACAACCAATTTGTCACTAGGTCTAGGAATAACTTCCCAATCCCCATTCTTCATGATGGATTAATATTATCCATGCATATCTTTCTTCCATACTTATTGATGTGCATATTCTTTAAATGTAGATGGCTTTACTTCAATTAGTGTTGTCATATATGTAACATATCTAGAATATCTCTTTAGCCTTTTTCTTTCCCTAAAGATTCATTTCGTAGGTCCATGCCCTTCAACATCTTCAAGAGTGGCTTTTAACCAATTTGGCCTTTTCCTTGTGCTTGGTATGACCACAGGATGAATAGGCTCACTTGGTAATTCTTCTTCCTCTGGGTTGTACTTCTTGTTCTCACAATATGGGTAGATCTTCTACATCCGAATCAATATGAGTATCCTCCGATCTTTTTTAGGCTTTAGTTTCATCAAATATAGCGTCCCTTCCTATGTCAATGTGTCTCCCTTCCTTGATGTATATTCTATATGGATTTGAGGAGATACTGTAGCCAATGATGATCCCTTGGACGCTTGACGATTATAATGAATGCTTACTTGGGTGTCATATTATTGAGAAATATATGAGGAAATCTATTTTGAATATATACAGTTGCCATTGTTGCTTCTCCCCATAGAAACTTTGGCATGTCTTGATCAAGTAGCATTGTTCGTACATGCTCTTCAATTTTACTATTCTTTCTTTTGGTCACTCCATTTTGTTCGAGATAATAGGGAACAATAAGCTCTGCCTTAATTCCCACTTCTTTACAATATGAAATCAGTTCTTTAGAAGTGTATTTCCCACCATTGTCAGATCTAATTTGTTTTATCTTTATCTTAGTTAGAGTTTCCACTCCTTATATAAACTCCTTGAATTTCTCAAATACTTCATCCTGTTTCCTTAGACCTTGTTTCACTATTTTAAAAATGGTTTTCTTGCATGATTTTCCAAAGTGCATCCCTTAAAAACTCCTTCATGTACTTATTTGATATCATAGATGACATGAACTAGATTTTTAAGAGTGGGAATGACTTTTTAGTGAATATGACCATATCTTTTATGCCATAGCTCAATAGGAGATATTTACATATGAACAAGGGCTTCAAGAAGTGGTGTAATGAATCTATGCAAACATCCTTCATGAGCTCCAATAAACCTAGATTTATCGATACATAAATCTTTTCCCAAAACCAAGACCTTTCGACGAACAAAAGAAACTCTATCCGCTTTATCTTATAAGCAAGAAATTGGAAGAAAATTATTTTTCAAACATGGAACATATACTATGTTGTTGATATGTAGTTTTTCTCCATTCTCCATCTTTAAAGATGTTTATCCCAAACTTCTAACAACATACATTTTGTTGTCTCCAAATTCCACTACATGGGAATATGGTTCCTTTGATAGAGTTTGTAGTTGTTTACTTTACTATATCATATGCCTTTATGCTCTACTATCAATGATCCATGCATTATCATCATTAAGTGATCTTGTAAGTGTAGGTAAAAACCCTTGAAATTTGACCTTATGGAATAAGTAGTAGACAATATTGTTGTTTCATATTCTTGTATAATTTAATCCCATTATTATCATAGAGGGAGTATTCATTTCCTTTAATCCAAGGAAGTGATCTTCAATGTTCTTCGACCTTAGTTCTGAAACCATGTTTAGAAATCAATGCAGTAAGATTGGGGTTAGATTTCTCTGTGTTGATAATTACATGTTAATAATGTTCTCTTATTTTACTTATTTGTTACTTTTATCTTTCATCAAGAAACTACCAAATTATGTGTGCATGAATATCACAAAAACAAAAGTCATAAGATGCAGGCACTCTACTAGGGAAAATCCCCTATTTAG
>APFE030628352.1:83983-107841 GCA_000404065.3 Pinus taeda | reverse complement strand
CTCCCTTTTGTTAAATAGATCTTGTTGATCTATGATTGTATTTGATGCTTCATTTGCTTTTTCATCTTCAATCTAAGGTGATTCCGAATATAAATACTTGCTTCCAGCTAAGGGTAGGCTGTCACTGTTCCTTTGAGTTGTCTTCTTCTCCTGACGCACTTTCTTTCCCATTGTTCTATGGATATCATTCAAGCGATCAAGCTTCTACCAAAGGACATGCTCTAATACCAATTGTTGGAAATAACACTGGGGGGGGGTGAATCAGTATTAGCCAGTAAATATCTTTTTGATTTCCATAATCAAATTCATATAGGCTACTTCAGTTAAGGGAACCCACGTGTACACACAACTGTGTTTAATGCAACTAGCGTATATCCAGTAAACTTATGATTCAATTAATTCATCATATTTTTATCTTTAATCAGTGCATCAGAATTTCATTAACCATATAGATAGTAACCAAGTGCAATAAAAATAGAACAGATCATCACACATAAGAAACACACATGAACACCATGATATAAGGTGGAAACCCAATGTGGGACAAAAGCCACCTACTACCATCTTCCTTTAATATAAGAAAAACCTATTTACAATCTTGTACTGGTGCAGACTCATACCAGTATGTAGGCACCCACCTAAAGAAGGCTACAACCTTCTCTCATTCTCCAACTACTAGTGGAAGGGAGCTACAAACCCCTAGCTCTTGTACTAGCCGATATATTTACTAGTACGTAGGTGCCAGCCTACAGAAGGCTACAACCCTCTCTCATTTTTTAGCTACTACTAGAAGGGAGCTCCAACCCCCTGGCTCTTGTGCTGGCTGATATGTTTACTAGTACATAGGTGCTATTCTATTGAAGCCTACAACCTTCACTCTTCCCCCAGGGACCACGTTTCATAAATTTGCAGACTGGATACTCCTGGAACACAACACCATAATCTGAAGGCCACATTTCATCCAATTTTCATACTAGACCCATCAACAAAATTGAAGCTCAAAATCAATCACCATCGAAATGCAACAATTGCACTCAATCATCAATATCTAAATCACCCAACACTGAATCAGTGAAACCCTGTCATAAAAACACAGTCTCCAGAACATAGAGTAGAACACAAAACTCTGCAACAATCACTAGAACCATATGCAAATTCAGATATCATATGTCATCATGTATATGCTACTATGATGAATCGAACCAACATGTATACGTGCTTTTACCAAAGCAAACCCACATACAGATCTGCAAATATTAACTCATAACTTTGCAACTATTCTAGACATCAGTTATATCCAGACCATAACATTTATAGAATAAACATGCATCAATAATTCAGATCTAGTCTATCCATGATCAAACCACATAATGATAATACATTCCAAGCCTTATGATCCTGATCCATCATTCATCATCATCCATATAGGTGCATCCTTGGTTCAGATCAAAAAAAGCATCACAAACCCATAACCTACATACTGGATCTCTCACTTCGTAAGATATTCAATCCTTGCACACTTGCACCCCTAGCCTAATGATCTTTTTCTCCTTATATAGTTTTAGGCCTCTCTCAATACCATGGACCAAAACCACTTAGGACCAATACTTGGACCCAATACCTAGGGTCAATAACTTGGACCAATACCATGGATCAAAATATCATGGACCAAATACCATGACCCAAAACATAGTTTTCAAAAATGTACGTGCCTTTACTTATTTGAAAGTGTGTGTGTATGTTATATGCTCCTTTTGGTCTACTAGCCCACATATATTTGCCCCTTTGTTATGGTGAACCTACATATACCTCTCTCTGATTATTAATTCTTTGTTATTGACCTACTGCACTATGATCTGTCATCTCAGTGAGTTGCCATCGAGGACAACACCTATATCATACATGTATCATAATGCCAACGGTATGCACACTTTTGTAAAGTTTCTACTGCATTTATGGAAAAAATTCAAAAGCTACATGGAAATCTAAAGATTATTGCAAGTGACAGAGATCCCATTTTCACTGGAAATTTTTGGATAGAATTATTTCTTGTGTTGGTACTTAGTTAGCTCATAGCTCATCTTATCATCCTCAATATGATGGGTAAACTGAGATAGTAAAAAAATGTTTGGAAGGATATCTTCATTGATTTGTATATGATAAACAAACACAATGAGTCAAATGGTTGCCTCTGGCTGAATGGTGTTATAACACTTATTTCCATACTACAACAAAAATGACTCCATTTATGGCACTTTATGGATATCATCCACCATCTAGCACATCATATTTAGGAGAAGATTCTAAGGTTCAAGCAATGGAAGATCACATCAAGAATCAGCAACAAGTTCTCCAACTCTTAAAGGATAATCTCACATTGGCGTAGAATAGAATGAAACAACAGGAAGATAAACATCACAGTGAAAGAAGTTTTGATGTAGGGGATTGGATATTCCTACAGCTACAACCATATAAACAAATGTCCCTCAAGAAAGCTATGAAAGATAATAAATTATCACCAAAGTATTATGGTCCATACAAGGTGTTGCAAAAGATAGGTACTGTGGCATACAAATTTGAGCTTCCTACAGCTTCCAAAGTGCACCCAGTTTTACATGTTTCATGCTTAAAGAAGGTTATAGGTGACAAGCTTCCAGTTCAAACAATATTTACAGAACTTGTTGAGGAAGGAAAAATCATATGGAACCTGAAGCAGTCAAAGAAACAGGAACTCAACAGCTATGAAATTGATCAATTTCAGAGTATCTCAGCAAGTGGAAGAACTTACCCGTTGAAGATTCCAAATGGAAGGATGAGAATTTTTATATAGAAGCATCTATAACTACTCAAGTGTTGAGAACAACACTTTTTTGAAGGAGAGGGGCATGTTAGGTCCCTATAATACTAATGATTACCCCACTACTATTGTCGTTGTATCCATTATTATTACTGTTGTGCTCCCATTGTCCCCATCTTGTTATTATTGTGCCCCACAGAATCCCTCTATTGTTGTTTTTATGCCTTTATATTATCATTGTTATGTCGACTTGGTTATATTGTGATCCCTTAGACTCCTATATATAAGGAAGGTTTTTTTATTTGAATCATCCAAGAATTGTTCATTTGTGTAATGTAAAGAAGGTTGCCCCCTCGAAGAGGCTGAATTCTAAGGTGTTGATCTATCTTTTCTATATTTTTGGGAGCTAAGTCTTGTATGTCTTTCATTGGTCTAATGGCCTCCTTGACATCCCATGTTTCTATTGTAGTTTCCTATTCCTGTGCATAGAGACCTTCCTTCCTCTCTATCTCCTCCCACTACATTCTTTCCTCCTCTTCCTTCCTTTTGAGTGATAAAAGGTGTTTTTTTAACTCGTAATTATCTTCACATTAATTGTCAACCCAAGGACAATTTATTATTTCAAGAGTGTACTCAGTCTGAGACGGCTATTTACTTAAAAGTAATGTTTTGCAGTATAGTGCTTAAAATGCAAAAGTAAATGAATGCTAGAAACAAAATCTAATTGGAACAGTAAGAAACTGAAATGTTTTGAAATAGATCATTCACTCAAACAATCATTAGTCAAGGACTTAGTAATGATAACTTTCTCCCCTGTAAACTGATGCAAATGAAATCAAACATAAACAATATCCACAATCTGAGAACTTAGGCAGCGATAACCAATGTCCTTTAAAGTCGTTGATCTTACAATCCACACTAAAGAAATACATTAGAAATGATAAATCAACAATGCTACTAACAGAGATGGAATAAAGATGCTCACTGCAATAATATTTAAAAGAAAAACCAAATACTTGCAGGAAAGAAATGAACAACAAAGCTTATTTCATAGGAATGAACAACAAAGCCATTTCAATAGAAATGAACTGCAATATGTAGTAAACATCAAAGTCTGAATATGAATAGTGCAACATTATATTTTAAATGAACAACATAACAATATAAGTTGAAAAAGATAATAATCTCTGTTATGATGGAAATGAATGACCACACGACTCAATCACAGCTATGCAATAAAACAATTTCATAAAATATTAGAACAACACACTGTAAAAACATGAAACTGTAAAGCAATGTGATTCAAAGAAATAAGAATTAAATCAAACCATCACATAACTGGAACTATAATGTAATGGTACAAATAGCTAGTGGATTCACCAAGGTCAAGCCATTAGCCTCCAGGGATGCACTGCTATGATTACTCCAGGAGATGCAAGGGACTGTAACTATTTTTATATATTAATCATTGCATAAACATTACAGTAGTTTCGTTCTTTGCTTCAACAATGAGGGCCAACAATAACAATTACAATTTCTCAATAGTAATTCTCGCATTCCTCCTATCCTACCCTATTTATCTCTAATATAACAATCCATCTAATTCTCTTTCTAATCATCCATCATGAATCATGAATCCTGAATCCCCTTCTCTGATCTCTGTTTTGATTTAAATACACAGAGAGAAAAAAGAAGTTACGACCGTGATGATTACAAAATGATTCTCATTACAAAATTGGATTGTTCTCAACAAATAGATAAGAAAAATCATATTTGGAATATCTCTCCATCAATCATTCAACAAGAACAGGTCGAATTTGGCATTGCAACTGGGATAATTTGGAAAACGACCACACAACGAATCTGAGAAAGACGTCTTCAGAGAACCTTCTGTTTATCTTAATACGGACTGAATTTGGAAAAACTGCACATACCGAAACTAATTTGGTCCGTGCTGGACAAAACCCATGTGTCCAATTTTCTAGATTCTTCTCCATTTGCCAAAAATGTTCAATACAAAATTGTCACTGCTTATTCCAGTGAATTTTTGAGTTGGCACATTTAATGATCAAATCTTCAATGTGGAAAATATCTTGAAGGCTAAAAATGATGATTAATGTTACAACCAATTTATTAATAAACCATCATTGCTAGAATTATGCATAATCATCAATTTATGAAAAATAAAGGAGAATAAATAATTTTTTTCCATAAGAGCATAAATCATTATAAGATGGAATTATATGATAAACCATGATAAATGAAATGATAAAGAAAAGTAGAAATGGGTGGAATAGGCGTCCAAAAATGATAATAATAATGACATATTAACAGCTCAACACACCCCCACATTGAATATATTGCATGTCCTCCTCCAACAAAAAACTGAATATATTGCATGTCTTCATGCAACCCAAAAACAAAACCCATGTGTTAACCAACCAATAAAAAAATTGTTTATCCCAGCTCATGAAATGGATAGAACAAATGAATTCCTCCTTAATTAATGAATATTCAATTTTAGCAATCTTGATAAAGGCGTAACAATTTTTACATTGACGTTTAAGTTTTATGTATATGAATTTGTAGCAAAATATGATATAAATAACAACAAACTTCATTAACCATTTTCTCAAAAACTACAAACCAAATTTTGCTGAAATTTTGCAAGTAGATTTCTACTATATTAATGCTTCTATGATCCAAAAATCACATCATTTTGATGCACGGATCATGAGATATAAACAAAATGGTTGTAGGTGATAGTGTATGATTTCCGAAATTTTATGAACCAATTTAACTTGAAATTACTGGGTTTGTGTATTTTAATGATATGTATGTGTTTTCCAAAAATCATAAGAATTGAGTTCATAGTTTTAAAAATATTATGGAAATCAATTTCTGTACTGCAATTGTATGCCTTAAATGAGAAAGAAAGTAGAAAACATCCATCATGCATAGCAATTCCTCTCCCTCGCTAAAGAATTACCATGCCCTCATGTAATGCTAGAAAACAAATTGAAGTGGTTGCTACCATCTGTTGAATTCTATGCTTGGTGTAAAACAACATGGAATAAGGGAGGTGTTGAGAATGAATAAGAATAGCAATAAATGATAAAAAATATTAATGACATGTTCATAAGAAAGAAATGAATGAAAGCAACACTCCTCCAAACTAAAAGATGATATGTGCTGAAAAAACTGGGAAGTGGTAAAGACGTGGAATGAAGGATGATAAATAATGCTCAAAATGGATTTTCATGAAATTCTCCTAAATTCTTAATAAATCTAAAAACTATGCTAATTTACCTTAAGTTTTACCTCCAAAAAGAAAAATATGGAATGACATATGTGGATTCGCATTTCATGAAGCTGATGTAGGCAGAGTTGATGCAGAAAGTGATTCAAAAGGTGGAATCCAAGCAAGCACATCATGTCTGAAGAATTGTTCGCGTTCGCAAGTTGTTCGAGCCTCTTCTATTAGTTGCAATAGTGTGGTCATGCTGCGAATAAAGTTTGCCTCCATACTTGTTTTCCTCCTATAAACAAACAACTATTTTACATACAATGTTCCTAAATCCATAGCAACAGATAAGATACATGCAAAAATTTCATTGAGAAAAACTTTTGTATACATGCAATACTAATATTATGTCAAATCAACAAGTTATGGCAAAGTGCAGTAACCATATCGCATGTTATTCCATAATGCATACATTCCCCCCTCCAATTGGAAAAGGGATTCCATGAATATAAATCATATGAAAGGTGTTGTGCTGAAGACAAGGAAAGGGAATAACAATATAATAGTAAATGAAGTAGAGTACACATATCAATGATAGGACGGTGAGAGTTATAGTTATAATGAGAGCAAAGTGTGTAAAGATAGTTATGAATAAAAGATAGGATGCTTTGGATTGATAATAAGTTATGTGAAAAAGAAAAAAGATAGCAATATGCCAAAAAGATGTTTTGTTGACGGTATTCTAG
The DNA here is from genome assembly GCA_000404065.3 of Pinus taeda. Classification (NCBI taxonomy): domain Eukaryota; kingdom Viridiplantae; phylum Streptophyta; class Pinopsida; order Pinales; family Pinaceae; genus Pinus; species Pinus taeda. The sequence goes on along the minus strand of APFE030628352.1, from coordinate 101,054 downwards.
ATAAAAAATGATGTGATTGATTAGAAAATAATTTCTCATGCGTAAAGATTCAAAACAGGAAAAATTAAGGAAGTAACTTCTCCGATAAAAATAGAGAATAAAAAAAGGGTATTATAGTGATAATTGACGATAAGATATAACTTCAATACCATAAGTAGAGTCTCTGCTACCAGTAGACATCCATAGCCTCGACAGGGTTGCTTTTTAACTCGTATGAGCTAGGATCCTCAATTTATAAATGGAGAGTTCCAGTGTTGTTCTACAGAAGGGATCAGTGTGCTGGCGTGGTAACTAGATAACCACACTACCATTCACTCCGATGTAGCAAAAGTGATCAGGCCAACTCGTGATGAGAACTCCTGTTCCAAGGATAATTTGGCTATTCAATGGATCATAACCCTGGTGTGGTGGCCATAATGAGAATGTCACTTTGTTACAACCTTATGAACATAGTATATTGACTTGTAAGGAGACCCCCTATCCTCTATCTGTAAACAAAATTTTGTTATTGCACATTTTTATGATAAAAATATGGAGGCTCAGTACTCCTTAAGAACAGGAATGGTGGAAGAAGTTGAACATGTCAATAGAAAAAAATATACCCATAATCTCATTTATTACAAACAGAGAAGACTATAACCAGGAATGGTGGAACCAACACGGTATTAAGATGATCAATCAATATTATGTTTAGTAGAAAAGAATGCAGTAAAGTAGTATATAAATAATTGTGTCCCTTTTGAAAATAATCTATCATCAGGGAGCTGTCGTGTTTAAGATCATAACGTGAATGATATTAACTCGTTTCAATAGAATCCATAATTTTTGTTCTCATAAAAGTAGTGTAATTTACGACATGAAAGGGAATCAGTAAAATGTGGTTGAGATGAACTAGGAATAATCCCACAGGAGGAAGGAAGGGTTGCGCTCGAAAATACTCCCAAAGTATTTTTTCTTTAAAGGAACAACAAAAACACTTAAAAAAGTGTTGTTCCTTGTAGGGCACAACAAAGAAAATGCATACCACAAAGCAAAAATACATACGAAAAGGTGTTGTTCCCTACAGGGAACAACAAAAAACGCATGTGAAAAGGTGTTGTTCCTTGTAGGGAACAATGAAAAAATACACCAAAAAAAGTGTTGTTCTTTAAAAAGAACAAGAAAAAAATGCATGCGAAAAAGTGTTATTCCTTAAGAGGAACAATAAAAAATGTGAAAATGATGTTCCTTTGAAAGGAGCAGAAAAAATGTAAAAATGTTGTTCCTTCGGAAAGGAACAACAAAAATGCAGAAGTGCAGAAGTATTATTCCTTCGAAAAGGAACAACAAAATGCGAAAATGTTGTTCCTTTGGAAGGGAATAGCAAAAATGCAGAAGTGTTGTTCATTTGAAAAGGAACAACAAAAATGCAGAAGTGTAGAAGTTTTATTCCTTTGGAAAGGAATAGCAAAAATGTGAAAATGTTGTTCCTTCAGAAAGGAACAACAAAAATGCAGAAGTGTTGTTCCTTCAGAAAGGAACAACAAAAATGCAGAAGTGCAGAAGTGTTGTTCATTCGGAAAGGAACAACAAAAATGTAGAAGTGTTGTTTCTTCGAAAATGAACAACAAAAAATGAGAAAGTGCAGAAGTGTTGTTCCTTCAGAAAGGAACAGCAAAAATGCAGAAGTGTTGTTCCTTCGGAAATGAACAACAAAAATGCGAAAATGCAGAAGTGTTGTTCCTTCAGAAAGGAACAGAAAAAATGCGAAGTGTTGTTCCTTTGGAAAGGAACCTAAAAAATGAGAAAGTGCAAAAGTGTTCATTTGGAAAGGAAAAACAAAAATGTGAAGTGCTATTCCTTTGGAAAGAAACAACAAAAATGTAGAAGTGTTATTCCTTTGGAAAGGAATAGCAAAATGCAGAAGTGTAGAAGTGATGTTCCTTCGAAAAGGAACAACAAAAATATAGAAGTGTTGTTCCTTTGGAAAGGAACAACAAAAATGTTGAAGTGTTGTTCCTTCCGAAATGAAGAAAAAAAAGGTGAAAGTGTAGAAGCGCTATTTTTTTGGAAAGAAACAACAAAAATGCAAAAGTGTCGTTTCTTCATAAAAGAACAACAAAATTTTTGAAGTGTTGTTCCTTCGGAAAGGAACAACAAAAATGCAGAAGTGTTTTTCATTCGGAAAGGAAAAGAAAAATTGCACAATCATAAAATGTAGGCACGCAAAAGAACAAATTAGTTGTTCACTGCATTAATGCTGAGGATGAATCACAATTTGAAGGAAGCAACACCCGAAACACAAAAATATAAGAGAAATTAGAAAAAACAATGTTTTATTTAAAAACAGTATGTAAATAAATAAATTAAGTTACAATAGCAATGATATTATGTAAAAAAATGATCTCTTTAAAAAATGTTTTGGCAGTAGTGACAAGACATGAAACTTCAAATGGAAATCAATTCTTCATTTCTTCTATTATGAATCTATTGGGTAATGAGTTGGATGAAACTCTCTTGTTTCATTAAAATTTCTTTCAAGAATCACTTGTCCATAAATTGACGTTCTTTTTCTCCTAGGACCTGCAAAAAAAGAGTGTATACCTGCAATAAAACATTAAATCATGGAGAAAGAGAGGTGATCAGGCTCCCCTAATCCAAGAATTATGCAAAAAAAAACAAGCAATTACTCTATATAATAAATCCATTGAGGAAATAACAAAGTAAAATTTATTTGTCACCTGCGGGAGAGTAGTGGTCGACCATACTAACCAGCAGTGTTTTAATCACAACTTCTTTGTTTTTTGTCCAAATTGAGTGATTCCAAAGCTAGATGAGAGCTAATTAAAAAGTATATCTCCAATAGGAAAATGTTTTAAAAATTCAATGATATGATATGTCAATTTTACTTAGAACAACCTGCATAACATAGTCATTTTCGATTACCCCACTTAGAACAACAGTGGATATTTTAAGCATAGATTCTTCGTTTATGTCGGATTCGAATAATTTAAATTGGAAATGAAAGCAGATTCATTTATGTATCTCCAATAGAAATAGATTTTGAAGACAAGAATAATTTATAGGTCAAATACTCTAAGGAACAGCCAGAAAGACAGAGTTTTAAGAGTGCTGATTTACGATAGACAGACGATATTTTGATCATAACTTCCCCATGCTATATCTAAAATGAGTGATTCTAATTTCCTTGTAAACTAGATAGATAGGAGAATCTACCGTAGAATCAGGTTTTAAAAATATGGTCATTTAGGCCTCCAAAGTTGACTGTCCCAAATTTGTTCCTGAGCTTTCTGCTAGACACCCTGTCAATGTTTCGGTTCTAACTTTTTCGTTTCAAATTCAAATTGAGTGATTAAAATTGCATTGGAAGGTATACATCAAGAGATATTTAGGATAGAAACAAGTTTTAAAATATTCCCTTTTGGTCCTTCAAAACATGACTGTCCCGACTGTGTTTTCATAAATTTCGTCAAGCCCAAAGCCAAAAAAAATGATATTCAAGCATTTTTTCCAAATTGGTGATAAAAATGAATATGAATATTTGTAGAAATATTATTTGCATTATAACGTATCTACATACACAAACGAATTAATTTTTTTTATCATCGATGTTGATTTCCACAGCGTGTTGCAACAAAAAAACTATTTTTACAAAAAAATAAAATGCATTTATTTATGTCCTTATTTATTTTATTTTATTTTATTTTTTACACTAACCTACTTTGATTGAAAAATGAATACGTCTATGTATAGGAGTACTTCCAATGGAGCCATTTTCGAAATATGGCTTCATGTATACACATACCTAAATTTGAAAAATGCATATTAATAAATATTAGGGTATGAGAAGCCAACTTCCCTTGAAAAGATGGTGTCAAAAATTGTTGAAGTATGGAGTGATGCTGCAAACAAGTGATGGAGTGAAACCAATCTTCAATATATCCTTTACTTTCTTGATTTCCCATATCCATCATATCATGAAGTTCTTAAGCTTTTAAAATGGTTTGTTGATGCAAACTAAAAGAAACCTCATTTTTTCCCATAACTTCTACAATTTTTGAATTTGAAACATTCTAAATCTCATTGTAAGTTTTCTATAATGGCACATGTGAGATAGAATGGGTGGGAAGGGTCGATATGTTTTGCAGTTCAACACTGTAAGCATGTTGTACTTGTTTATTGTGGTGAGGGTGTGGAATTAGTTGAGCAGGAAATTGTGTATGGAATGGGGCATTTTGATGATGTGGTTGATTGGGTTGTGTGGATGGTCTTGATGGGTAAGCAAGATGTTGTGGAAGAGTTGGTGAAGAATATGGAGGATGTGTTTGTGCTACAAGATAAGGGAGAGTAGTCATGAAATCATAAGATGAACCATGCCAAATTTGTAGACAAGATTGATGGTGGTTATATTGAGATTGACATGGATGCCCTAACACATTAGTATTCCATAATCGATTATACGAGTAAGAGAATGGAGGAGAAGTTTTTTGAACCATACCTGTAGACCATGATTTCCATGGTTTTGACCTTGTTGTAGTTTCCTCATCTCTTTGATATGATGCTTCCATCCTAGATAAGGAACTATGGGATGCTCTTTTCGGTAATGAGGGAAAACACTTCATCAAATTATTTATTTTTATGAACCTGTAAAACATCCAATTTTTCATTTGGAGAGCTAATAAAATCAACTTTAAAATTTTCAAATAATTCATTGACTTTAGCTCTTATATCTCATGTTCTTGTAGTAGATTTGGAAAAGAAAAAACAAACGTCTCTAGAATTCTTACCAGCCTTGGAGATTCCTCTTGAGTACCATATGCAAAATTCACAAACATCATCATAGGATAACTAAAAAGCATCGCCATTTCCTATCAGATTTAAGAGTTCTAAAAATTCATCTTTGATTCCTTTGAGTAGGAGTGTTTTTAAGATCTCTTTTTCCAAATACTTATGTTTTGATTTTTAAAGGTTATATTGAAATCACTCCACATAGTCCTCCAAGCTTTCATATTCCCCTTGTATCATATTGAAAATATCTTCATGGGCCTTGCAATAGCCGTGGTACTTCTTCAAGAATATGTTCTTCATGTCCTCCCATGTTTGGATGCAGTTCCCACCTAGGCTCATGAACCATTGGAGAGCTACTCCTTTTAGAGTAAGAGGAAACACTTTCAACCTTTGATCATTAGTGTAATAATCATATTCTCTACAAAGTATTTCGAACTCAAATAAGAATGTATTTGGGTCTTCATTTGTCAAACCATGAAAATTTGGTAGAGAAGATGGGGGAATTATGTGCACTTGTGTCACTCCTCCTAGATTTTTGATAGGAAATTCAAAAGTTGCAATGTGAGCCATTTCTTACCATAATAAAATATGTTCTTCATGTGTTTATTCGAAGCTCCTTCTTCAAATGTTCCTATAAATTGGTTAGTGAAATGGGTGGGGCTTACATCACCACTTGAGTGAAATCATGAGATTTGTTTTTAATTTTTAATTTTAAAATTTTTTTATTTTTATTTTTTATTTTTATTTTTTTTTTTTTTTCAGTCATTCACACAAAAATTCAAACATTTATTTCTACCCTAATTTCTTTAACAATCCTGCTGGAAAGCAGGGAGGGGAGCAAGGCTTTCCCATGCTCCATAAGTAGGTTCTTAGCTTCCATTTTTAATACCCAATTCTCTCCTAACACGCACTCATCAAATGCACACTACTCTTTAGAAATGGCTACACTCTCTCCGACAACGGCGCCAAAATGTTGAGCGATAAAAGGTGTTTTTCTAACTCCTAATTATCTTCACATTAATTGTCAACCCAGGGATGATTTATTATTTCAATAGTGTACGCAGTCTAAGGTGGCCATTTACTCAAGAGTAATGTTTTGTAGTATAGTGCTTAAAATGCAAAAGTAAATGAATGCTGGAAACAAAAACTAATTGGAACAGTAAGAAACTGAAATGTTCTGAAATAAATCATTAACTCAAACAATCATCAGTCGAGGACTCAGTAATGATAACTCTCTCCCCTGTAAACTGATGCAAATGAAATCAAACATAAACAAGATCCATAATCTGAGAACTTAGGCAATCATATCCAATGTCCTTTACAGTTGTTGATCTTACAATCCACACTAAAGAAATAAACTGGAAATGATAAATCAATAATGCTGCTAACATAAATGGAAGAAACATGCTCACTGCAATAATACTTAAAAGCAAAACCAAATACTTGCAGGAAAGAAATGAATAGCAAAGCTTATTTAGTAGGAATGAACAACAAAGCTATTTCAATAGAAATGAACCGCAATATGTAGTAAACATCAAAGTCTAAATATGAACAGCGCAACATTATATTTGAAATAAACAATATAACAATATAAGTTGAAAAGGATAATAATCTCTGTTATGATGGAAAGGAATGACCACGAATTTAAATCACAGCTATGCAATAAAACAATTTCATAAAATATTAGAATAGCACACTGTAAAAACATGAAACTGTAAAGTAATGCGATTCAAAGAAATAAGAATTAAATCAAACCATCACACGACTGGAACTGTAAAGTAATGGTACAAATAGCCAGTGGATCCACTAGGGCTGGGCCCTTAGCCTCTAGGGATGCACTACTGTGATTACTCCAAGAGATGCAAGGGATTGAAACTATTTTTATATATTACTCATTGCATAAACATTACAATAGTTTCATTCTCTGCTTCAGCAATGAGAGTCAACAATAATAGTTACAATTTCTCAATAGTAATTCTCCCATTCCTCCTATCCTACCCTATCTATCTATAATTTAACAATCTATCTAATTCTCTTTCTAATCATCCATCATGAATCATGAATCCTGAATCCACTTCTCTGATCTCCGTTCTGATTTAAATATATAGAGAGAAAAGAGAAGTTACAACCGTGATGATTACAAAATGATTCCCATTACAAAATTGGATTGTTCTCAACAAATTGATAAGAAAGATCATATCTGGAATATCTCTCCATCAATCATTCAACAAGAACAGGTTGAATTTGGCATTGAAACTGGGATAATTTGGAAAATGACCACACAGCGAATCTGAGAAAAATGTCTTCAGAGAACCTTCTGCTTCTCTCAATACGGACCGAATTTGGGAAAACTGCTCATTACAAAACTAATTTGGTTTGTTCTGGACAAAATCCATGTTTCGGACTTTCCAGATTTTTCTCCATTTTCCCAAAACGTTCAATACAAAATCATCACTTCTTATTCCAGCAAATTTTTGAGTTGGCACATTTAATGATCAAATCTTCAATTTGGAAAATATCTTGGAGGCTAAAAATGGTCAGTAATGTTACAACCAATTTATTAATAAACCATCATTGATAAAATCATGCATAATCATCTATTTATTAAAAATAAAGGAGACTAAATAATATTTTTCCATAAGAGCATAAATCATTATAAGATGGAATTATATGATAAACCATGATAAATGACATGATAAAGAAGAGTATAAATGGGTGGAATAGGCATTCAAAAGTGATAATAATAATGATATATTAATAGCCCAACACTTCCTTCCTTCCAACATTCTTAAGGTTAATGTTGGATTGAGTCTCAAGCCAATCCAATTGGCTTTCAGTCTTTGGGGAACTTGCTTGTACATGGGTGTCCTGTTCAGTGCTTCTCTCATTCCCTAAGGAGAATGGTACTCTCTAATTTTCAAGTTGTAGAGAAAAGTGTTCCATCTCCTTTGGAATGCTTGTATGTTGTCATCTCCTAACATCATGAACATGTCATCAAAGTGTGTGATTTCTTACTCTTGGGAAGCAAGGTACGTAGGTGCAAGTTGAGGATCATTTCAATTAATATATGTGTGTTGATGACAACCATTGGATTTGATTGCTCAACTCTTATCATGAGGGGTTCTGTTTCTTCTCATGCTGTTACTTTCTTCATTTCCGCAGCCCTTGCTTCCTCATGATTCATCCATGATGCCAAAACCATCAACTGTAATTCCCATAGTTTTGAATTAGGGTCCCACACATTTAGATTAGTCAAGGCCAAGTTGTGGAGGTAAAACTAAGACATTTTAGTTATATCCTCCAATGTGCTTTGATCATTGAGATCAATGAATTATCTATAATCCTGGAATGGAATAGTGCCTCTCTGTGCTAAAGTCTTGATTTGGAACTGCAACCACTGTTACTAAAGATACAATGCATAGGACTTAGCTGGCATCCTGCACTGGATTGTCTCTAAGGATAGACTGGCCATGGATTCCAATTGATTCTCCCTCTCTTGTAGTTGTCCCCTTAACCATGCATTTTCTACCTCCAATTGAGATTTCATCATTGCCACTCAGTCCCTCAGGCTGCTTAGTTCTCTACTCATCTCATTAACTTTTTCCTCCATCTGACCTATGTACTCCACTCCTTTAGATTTGGAAATTTGCATCCAGCTATGTCTTCTTTCCCTTTCTTTCTCAAGCTAAGATAATAAGGGGATGGAAAATTTATGTCGAATGACCCTATGCCCTTCAATAAATTTGTAGTAGGAGTTATGGTTAGGTTTAGGACAAGGTTCCGTCAACTCTTGATCCTCCTTCTTTGTTTCTTGCTACATATTCCCTTCTTTGTCCAATTTATGAGTTTCATGTAGGTTTAGAAGAGTTTCCTGTAGAATTTTCTCTTCTTCCTGTAGATCCTTTTGTGTCTCCTGTAGGAGGCCTTTTCCATTAGATGAAGCAGATTTAGTGGAATGCCTCCTAACATAAGTGATAGGAGACTTGGGAGAGGCTTGTCCTAATGATCTTTCTCCTTGATTTTTCATGAGAAGAGCTATCTTTTCCTGTTGGTTTGGTGAGTCTTCAATGACAATAGGGAACTTGGTGGGAGTTTGAGGTTTTCCTTGCCTTATTCTTATAATTTGTCTTCTCCTAAAGTACAATGGATTTTGTCTTTGTCTCTTCCTTTTTTTCTTGATAGGAGTAGTAAGGGCAGTGAGGGCAGTTGATGAGCCCCAGAAATGGGTGACTATATGGGCTCATTCTTCCTATTATTTTCATTTAATCCACCATTCTCAATAGTTTTGTGCATGTTTTTGAATATATTTATGTCCATAGAGTGAATGGGAATAGTCACTTTGCCATGTAGTCTAATGAATATTTATTACAATTTTTTTGGACAATTTTAGACAAAGACAAGGAAATTATGAGCAAATAGCAACCAAACTTGAGGGAAACAGGGAAGAGGACTTGCAGGAGGGGTGTCTCCTTTATTAATGACTCCTTCCTCAAATTCTCCATCAGCAGCTTTGAGTACAAAGGCCCACATTGATGATTCCAAGGGGTAGCCGAGCAAGTCAAGTAGGGCTACTGTTATCATCATTTCTAGGTAGTCAAGTTCCTTAAGTTTAGGAGGACTGTTGGGAGTCCCCATTTGTATAAATAGGAAGGCTTCAAGCCTCAATAGGTTAGCCATTTTTTAGTATATTTTTGCACTTTTGTGTAGCATTGTACTTAGCGCATTTTCGAGCTCTTTTTGAGACAATTGTTATGTGATGTAATTGCTATTTTTTATAATGAAGATGAATGAAGTTTTGAGCCAGCACTAATTTTTTTCCAGAGTGCTGAATCTCTTGGGTTAGGGCCCAACCCAAGTTTCCCAACACCTCCTTTATGTACTTATATGTTTTTTTCCATTCATGAGCTAATTTCTGTTGCATATACACATTTTACTTCATTAGATTAGGTTGTTTTTTATGGTTAGAATAGTTGATTTTGCTTCCAGTTTCTTAATTAAGTTGCTACAGTGACAAAAAAAGATCCAAAAAGACTACTAGAAGGTCTTGATCTCCTTTCTCCCTCCTTGGGACCATGATCTAAGGTCAAGGCACTACTGCTGCCATCAAAAACACAATTTTTACTCTTTCATGCAACTGCTAGTGTGATACTTTGATTTCGAAAAGTTGAGATTGGTTTAGATTTAATTGCTAGATCCTTTTATGCCCTTTTACCATAGTTATCTCACATCCTTTTCTATTCATAAAGTACTGTTCAACATTTTTCTGGTTTTAGGTCAGAATTTAGGTTCAAATAGACAACGCTCTGTTTTTCGGTTCTTGCTTTGGTCAGTATTGAGAAGTAAGCGTGAAGCTCTCTTGTAGAACATTCTAGCTCATCATTCCTCCATAAAATAGCCAGTACCAGCTCACCTCTCATAGATCCCCCAGTTAATGCTCCACATTTCGCTAATCTGCCCTAATTTTTGCATTATTTTTCCATAAAATTGTTTTCTCACCATTTGAACAAATCCAACTATCTCCTTTGTCCCTGATCTTCCTTGATACATTATAGACCTCTCAACACATTGATCAAACATTCATTTCCCCTTTCCCATCATTTTTCCACCTTCAAACCTCCAAAAACCACTTTTAGCCTCCTCCTGTAGAACCTCCTGTACATCCCCTGTAGCCTTCTGTAGAACTTCGTGTCAGTGATTGTTTGAAGTCCGATCACAATGGAAGTCTTCAAAAGGGTACTAGGGGCTTCTTAGGACCTCTCCACACCTTCCTCACTATCTGCAAAAGCCAACTCCATCTTTCTCTTCCACCAAACCTCTACACAGTCACAACCAATCAAATCATAAGCATAATAATTCCACATAAAAATACTCAAAAGTACAAAAAAATGATTTCTTCTCATTTTTCTTCAGAAGTAGCTTAAATAATTGCAATTTACCTTTTCAGTAGTCAATGGCACCCATTTCAATATTTTCCATCTCTTTTCTTGCACAAGTATGGTTAGTGGGCAAAATATGGTTTGCTAGGGTTTGCGTTTCATTCCAGTTTTCCTTCTCTCTCTACAAATAGAATAGCCTCTCTAGAGGTAACTTCCTTTCATCACAGTTAAAGCTTCTTTTGAGAGCTCATAGAAGTTGGCTTAAGCTCCTAGTGAACTTGCATTAGTTGATCAAGTGACAGCCTACAATAAGAGCTAGTACTTGTGCATACAGCACCATCGCTTCCAAGTTTGTTACGAACTACCGGGTTGATAAAAGCAAAGAAGAAAGCCCTAGGAGTTGTAGCATTATCACTGCAATACTAGAGCTCACCACTCTTTTCGGCACCATTGCTGGGCAAGCGTCAGAGTATTTTGTGATTACTGCTTTTCTTCTATTTTCTACTGCAACATTCTGCTAAGTAGTTTATTTTAGCAAAAGTAGAGTATGCGTTTCATTTCAATTATGCAAAAGTAGATTAGACATTTCCTACTTTTATTTTAATTTTGCAAATTCGTTTCAGTAAGCATAGATTAGACATTTCCTGCTTTCATTCTAATTTTGCAATTTCATTTCAGTAAGCATAGATTAGAAATTTGCTGCTTTCATCTCAATTTTGCAATTTCCATTCCATCAAAGTAGATTAGTCATCTCTTGCTTTCATTTTAGTAATGAAATTTCCATTTCAGCAAGATTCATTTTAATTAGTTGCAAGTTTTTGCTCAATCCATTTTAGTTTTGTAGGTACAAGCAGAAAAAACACAAAAATCACCCAAAAAAGAGATTTCCTTTCATGCCTTGTAGGAATAGAGACAATTCAGGAAAACTCCTACCCAACACCTCCACCACATCACTAAGTCACCCTTCTCTCTTCTTTGGTGGCAGTGATCCAGAAGAACCTATAGGTGAACCTCCAGAGATATAGGAATATCCTATAATCGAAGAAGAGTAAGAAACCCTTTCTCCTAAGACCATGGCTAAAAATAGAAACGTTAGAGGAAATTGGGAAAGAATAGAAGGTGCCTTTCCTATCCAAGAGACCAATGGGGATACAAAAATGAAAAACATAAGTCCTTCAGCCCTACCTCACTTCCATGGACTGACTACCGAAGATCCAGATACCTTCTTGTTTTAATTTGTTGTTCTCTGTCAAACATATGACTATGCAGTGGACGAGAAGAAATTGAAACTACTTCCTTCTACCTTCAAGGATGCAACATTGCGCTAGTTCATAGGGTTACCTAGAAACAGTATCACAACTTGGGCTCAAATGCAACAAGCCTTTAACAAAAAATACTAGGAATATTGTAGGTCAAAGGATGCCAAGGAAGAAATCTTCCAAATGACCATGGGAAGTGATGAATCTTTAGAAGACTATGAAGAAAGGTTTCATCTCAATTATAAAAGGGCCAGGTGCACATTTGATCTCGAATCTCTAAAGTTGGTTCTGCTCAGAGGATTCCCTGAAGACCTTCTAGGTACCCTCCATTTGCTAGCTGGGGGAGACATCTACCAATTACCTTATGATGACATAAAGACAGCGTTTAGAAACCATTCTAGGTCAGCTAGAAAGAGAGGTAGGGGAAGTCATCCCTTAGCTAGTACATCCTCATCTAGCTCATCCCTTAGAAATGAACTAGAGAATCGGTTGTATGATTTCAAGAGGGAGATGAGGCAAACTCTTGCCATGCAAATGGATACCCTACATATCAAAAGGAAGCAAGAGGAAGTTGAGAGGGCTTTGGCCATCTTTTGTCCCAGGTGCACTAGAAAGCATCCTAGGAATGAATGTCCATTACATTCTATAGTAGTGTGTTTAATCTGTGAAGAAGACCATTCTACGAATTAGTGCTCTTCCTTGCCCAGAATTAAAGATGCATATCAAGGGGTCGAAGGAGCCACTGAACCACTCTATTTCATGAACCAAAGGAGGCCACATGGACCCAGACCTTACCAACAGGGAATGCAAGGGACATCCCAGACTTATTACAACCCCAATCAAGCCACTTCCATGCCTTCTTGGGGTCCCCCCACTCATCCTTCCTAGCCCACACCCCCTCCTTGGTCATATCCTCCTCAATAATAGGCTCTACCATTTGCTCATTCATTTCACTCTTATGCTCAGCCATAGTCTTAGTCGAATGCACCTCATCAGGGGTGAAGGCCCCATTACAACTCTCCTCCTGCTCTTTTCCTCCACCACCAGCTCAACCACAACCATTACCTCCTACTCCACCAAGACCACCACAAATACATGCTCAACCGAACTCGAACCCCAACAACAGACAGGCCCAACAGGTATATAGTGGAGAAACATCATGTATGACCTATGCTGTGGAGATTTAGCAGATTAACCTACGATTTGGGAAGGTTCTCCCAGACAGGCAATGTCCTCCTAAGGAGGATGAGGAAGAAAAATAGGAAAGTGAACCAAAAGTCATTCCACCCTTTCCTAAGAGACTAATTGGAACCACACAACTGACACCAGAAGAAATTGAACTTCTAGGAGAACTAAAATAGTTATGTGTAAATATACCACTTCTCTGAGCCATAAAAGATGTGCTCATATACAACAAGATGATCAAGGAGAAGTGCTTCAGACACCCAGGCAGGCGCAAGAGAGATTCTCCAACTATCAATGTCATAGAGCAACTGTCCGACCTAATGTCGGGGCAGGTAATCTGTCCAAAATATGTAGACCCTAGGAGTCCTATAGTAAATGTCCACATCAATGGCACCATAATCCCCCATACCTTTATTGATCTAGTGGCTACCATTAATGTGATGACCAGGGACACTGTGCTCAAACTCAACCTTCAAGGTTCACTAAGAAATACCACAACAGTCTTGCAGTTAGCAGATCACTCCATCGTGACCCCTGAGGGGATTGTGGAAGATGTAATGGTCTCTATTGATTCGTGGGGGTATCCTATTGATTTCCTGGTTCTCTAGCCAAAGGCAAAGGTCACCGGGCATCCTCTCATCTCGGGAAGACCTTGGTTGGCTACTGTGGATGCCTACATCAGTTGTTGAGCTGGGAACATGACAATCAAGAATAGGGATATGTCCAAAAAACTAGTCCTATATCCTCCTACCCAACCTCTATTAGAACGTGATTTACCTCTCCGAATGGAGGAAGATAAGGATGAAATCTATTCCGCGCCATTGTGTACAGTAGAGGCTACCATGGGGGTACCACAAACAGAGGATGACCTTATTGAAAACTTGATTCAGAATCCACCCCCCTAGTGTGTTTCCATTAGAAGAGTTGGTGGAGGAAACCCATGCCAATACTGTAGTTGATCTCTGTGTGGCTGATCCGACCTCTCTTCAAGTGAAGAATGTGGAATTTGGCCAGAAAGAACCTTGAGGATCAACTCATCCCTATCCACCTCTCAGGAGAAAGAACTACGTAACTTATTCAAAAACCACTTGGATGCTTTTGCTTTGAGCTATAAGGAGATGAAGGGAGTCCACCCTTCCATCTGTACTCATCACATTTACATTAAAGAAGATTGTAAACTAGTCAGGTAGCCTCAAAGGAGGACGGATCTAGCCCTTAAGGACATTGTCAAAGAAGAACTGCAAACGTTACTGGATGCAAGATTCATCTACCCCATCTCTGACAACGAATGGGTCTCTCGTTTGGTGCTAGTGCCAAAGAAAAACGAGAAGTGGAGAATTTGCGTAGACTATCGAGAAGTGAACAAGGGCACCAAGAAGGACCATTTCCCTTTGCCTTTCATAGAACAAGTGTTAGATGGCTTGGCAGGGAAGAAGTTCATCTCTTTCTTACATGGGTTTAGTGGGAACAACCAGATCCAAATCAGCCTGGAAGACCAAGATAAGACAACTTTCACTTGTCCTTGGGGTACTTTTGCATACCGGGTCCTTCCTTTTGGGTTTTGCAATGCCCCCGCCACTTTCCAGAGAGTAGTACTGAGCATATTTTTTGAACTGGTTCATGATCTGGTGGACATTTATATGGATGACTTTACCCCTTATGGTTCTAACTTTCAGGAAGCTCTGTAATCTGGGAAAGTTTTAGCCAAATGCATCAAAATGAACCTGTCCCTCAATCCTGAAAAATGTGAATTCCTGATGACTGAAAGGATTGTGCTAGGTCATACAATTTCTCATCAAGGGTTACACATGGATCCCAACAAGATTGCTATCATCCAAAGGGTCCCACCTCCTTAAAAGGTAAGAGATGTTTAGAGTTTCCTAGGCTTAGCAGGGCATTATAGAAGATTCATCAAGGGTTTTAGTAAGCTAGCCTCTCCATTGTTTGGTATTTTGGGAAAATATGCTGAGTTTATATGGACTGACAACTGTCAAGAGGCTTTGGAAACCTTGAAAGGTAAACTGGTAACTGCCCCAATTTTGAGAGGTCCAGACTAGGCCCTACCTTTCCACATTCACACAGATGCCTCGAACAAAGCAATAGGAGCAACCTTAGGGAAGGTTGATGAGAAGCTGATGTACCCCATATATTTTGTCAGTAAGAACCTATCCAAGGTAGAATTAAACTATACTGTGACTGAAAAGGATCTCCTAGCTATATGCTATTCCCTAAATAAGTTTGGAAACTACATCACCAGCTATCAAACATTTGTAGACATTGATCATGCTATAATTAGGTATTTGATGAATAAATAAGATGTAAATTATCATATTATTAGATGGTTACTTTTATTGTAGCAATTTGATTGGACCATTGTTGATAACTCAGGTAAGGAAAATGTTGTTGTTGATTTTCTATCTAGATTAGATCTGCCTGCAGGTGAAGAAGGAATGGTGGATGATCAAATGCTAGATGAACATCTATTTGCTATTTCCGTACTCTCTCCATGTTTTGCTGATATAGCAAATTACTTTGTTTTGACACAGTTTCCGCCACACCTATCCTCAAAAGAAAAGAGCAAGATCGTGAGGAAAAGTGCCCCATTCACCTGGATTAGGGGCAATCTTTTTAAGCTTGGCCTAGATCAAATTTTGAGATGGTGTGTCACGGACGAAGAAGTTTTTACATTCTCCTAACCTGTTACGATGGGCCCTGTGGGGGCCATTTTGCAGCAAGAAGGACTGCCTTCAAAATTCTACAAGCAGGTTACTAGTGGCCCACTCTTCTTCTAGATGTCAGAAAATATATCAGCGAATGCGACCGATGTCAAAGGATGGGGAAACCTTCTCCAAGGGATGAGATGCCTCTGCAACCTCAAGCGACTTTCGAGCCATTTGAGAAGTGGGGCATGGACTTTGTGGGTCCCATCAACCCTCCTTCAAAATAGAAATCTTACATCATTGTGTGTATTGACTATCTGACAAAATGGGCAGAAACAAAAGCGATCAAGGCAGCAACAGAAGAAAAAGTAGTTGAGTTTTTGAGGGAAAATATCTTTTACAAGTTTGGCTATCCAAGAGAATTAGTTATAGATCAAGGGAGCCAGTTTACTTCCAATTTTATTGAATACCTACTCACACATCACAATATTAATTACAAAACCTCAACCCCTTATCATCCGCAAGCAAATGGCCAGGTGGAAGTCACTAACAGAGCTTTGGAAGGGATTTTGATTAAGGTAGTGAGTAGCAGCAGAAAATATTGGGCAGATAGATTGGTTGAGGCCACCTGGGCCTTTAACACCACATGGAAAACCACCACAGGGGTTACACCCTATGAGCTGGTCTACGGGAAGAAGGCTTTGTTGTCAATAGAATTTGAATATAAAACATTAAGGATGGCAGCTCAGCTGGACCTAGAACTCAACCATGCACAAAAGGAAAGGTTACTTCACCTAAATGGATTGGATGAGCAGAGATTGCAGGCCCTTCTGCACTCAGAGGTAGTCCAACATCTAAGAAAAATATGGCACAATAGCCACCTCAAAGAAAAACAATTCCAAGAAGGGGATTGGGTGCTGCTGTATGATTCAAGATATAAAGATTTCAAGGGCAAACTGAGGACAAGATGGTTGGGACCATACAAAGTAGAAAAATGAAATGACAATGGTTCAGTATTGATCCAAACAATCGATGAAGAAGCCATCACCATGCTCGTGAATGGGCATAGGTTGAAGATCTACAGGAAGCCCCTTTCCAAGCAGGAATTCATTGATAATGTGAGTAAAACCGTGTTGGTAGTGGAGCAGGTCTCTCCGTCCACTCCACCCACTAGGGGTGATTTTAGGGGTGATTTTAGGGGCGAATGTTTGCCCTTTGGCAAAATTAAGGGGTTTTAAATTTTTAGTGGGCGAATATTTTGTATCATAGTACATTTTTACAAATCACCTCAAATATCCCACCT
>APFE030628352.1:41910-83604 GCA_000404065.3 Pinus taeda | reverse complement strand
AAAAGATCCCTGGGTGAAAACCTCTTAGAGGCGCCTAGGGTATGTAGTGAGGGTGAAAACCTCCTGGAGGCACCCCAAGTGTCTCATAAAAAAAAAAGAGAAAAAGCAAAAGGAAAAAAGAAAAAAACAGAAAAAACCTAACTTCTTTTGAATGCATTGCAAGTTGTAGGAGGGTCACACATGAGAAGAAAGACATGGCCACGTTGCATACATCCTTGACAACTCATTCCTCCATCGCCATTGTCCTTTCCTAGGCCTTGGTCTCATTCGTTCTGAAATTTTTGCATCATACAGGAAACGTTATGCATTCTATAGGAGGCTCCTGTAGAAACTATAGAGAGCTCAAAATCAAGTTCAGAGAAGAATCTCAGGACTAAATTTTTTCCTAGAAGGCCTGTGGACTTCCCTACCACCATTCATCTGTCTAATTCTCCATTCCATCCCTGCACACCCACACTTCCACTTGCTTTTCCTTCCCTGCACAGAAAACACAAAAATTCTGTTTCTTTCATTTTTAAACAAAAAAAATGATGATGAATAAAACAACAACATTCTTCACTTGTTTCTTACCTGATGTATTCTAGCTTTTACTCCTTTCCTTCAGAACCTTGTGTAGTTGTCTCTTCAGTCCCTGCTCAAGCATCAACCAGGAATTTTAGAAGGAGAAGTAGCTACAGGAAATCCTGCAGGATTCCTGTAACAACTGATCCCTTTAAAAAACAAGCTCCAGAGGCAGGATCAGTGTAGCAAAGATGTATATAATGTGCGAGGAGTGGTGCCTAATTGAAAATCGCCAGCAGAAGCCATCAGTCCTAAGGCCGTGAGCACCAATGGTAGTAACAATAAGAAAAAAAAAAGTGCCAAGTCCGAGCATGCAGAGCATGGTAGCGATTAATAGGTAAGTGGCTAAACTTGTTCCTCTATTGCATGAATATTATTTAGTAACTGCATGAACATTGAGATGGTCATGATCAAATGAAATCAGTGGCTAGCTAACTAGCCACCCTCATTCAATTCAAACCACCCTCTTTGAGTTAAAACAAGCTTCATCCCATTCAAACAGCAATTCAGATACGCAATCAGCACGTGTGGCCCATCAACTCGGGAAGAAAAAAACTCAGAACTGGTAGTGGTGGCAGTGTATAACGGGAATAATGCAAGTGATGGTAGGCATGCAACATGAAATACCATTATGGCACTGGAGTAGGACCAATGGTTTGGATGGGGATAACGTACCCATCCTGCCACCTCACCTCGTCACCACAAATCACACCATCAGCTTAAGTACACTACGGTTGAAGCCTCCACCACCTTTTTCTTTCATTTGAGTCGATGAGTTCTTGATTACAGCACTCAGCTACCACCTTCAGAATAGTGATCCAGTCGTTCTCTGCCAGCTTTCAAAACCCTCTTACTTATCAGGCTCTACAGGATAATTATTGCATTCTATAGGAGCAGAAACACCGTATATATGAGGCTTTCTACGGGAAGGCCAGAGAGCAGCTCTGTAGAGGAAAAATTCATAATTTTTGCAAAATTTGAGCTTGAAAATAGGTAGGCTTAGAAACCCACTCTGCATGTGATATATCTACACAAGGTGGTGGAATTAGAAGCAAAATATTGGGTTGAAAAAGGCAAGGAACGTGAGCACAAAAGTCTGCCTGTGTTTTCTGGATTCTATATAGTCTCTCTGTTTTCTTTTCTGTGCTAAAAGTCTATCTTTTTCTTCCACGTATTCTCCTGTAAGGAATAGGTGCAACCATAAAAAATCAAGCATGTGAAGAGTGTGAATTTGCATGTGAAAGCCTATTTATTTTGTGAGAAAGAGCAAAAGAACTATTTCATATACTCTCTATTTCTTCGAAATAGTATTTTCCTCAAAAAGGAAAAAAACCTGAGAAGTAAATTCAGGTTGAAAACATGGTTTGAAGGGAGGAAAAATTGCAAAATTGATGTTGTGAACAAAAAGAACACGAAAATTCCCTCTCTGATTCTAGAAAGATAAGCCTCAGCTATTCCTCTGTTTCTAGTTTTGAAAGGTGTTGGCTTCTTCCTCACCTGAGCATTTTTAGAAGTCACTAAACACCATGCTAGGAGTTTTTATGAGAAAGGAGCCTTTGAACTCCAAAAAATTGCATGAGCACCTAGAAGTAGTGGCCTTCTTCACCAAGGTAAACTGGATGTCTTTCTTTGAGAGAATTCATGGATATGATGAGGAGGTGACCGAGGAATTTTTAATGTCCTTAAGACCCCATCCAAAAACACATGCTATATTCAGTTTCAGGGGTCTAACCATAGAGATTACACCAGAATTTATTAGCAGAATCATAGATCTTCCACTTGGGTTCCCTTAGAGCAAAGAAGAAAAACCACTAGGACAGGTTGCTAAAAAGATATTTTTTCAGCTTGATGAACATCCTTTAGAAGATAGGAATGGAATCAGAAGGACAATTTTACCTCATCCATGGGGTGAAGTCAGCTACCAGATCATGAAATATATCTCTTGTGAAGGAAGATTCAGTATAGTTTATGGTTATCACTTCAGATTATTGCATGAATTAAGATATGGAATGGACTTACCTACAGCTAGAAAACTCAGTCTGCCATATTTTCTCCTCCAGTCTTTGATAGAGTGTGGAACCAAATTGAATGCAGGGGTTCCAGACCAACTAGCGTACCATGGGCTCATTAAGTTGCTGGTAGAGGATGCCCTCCACACATACACTATCCCTATAACTCGAGAAATTTTTAGGAATATGGCTAGGTAAGATGAGATAAAAACTCTCATAGATGAACTTAGTCCATTCGGTAGTGAGGAGGAGGAGTAGACAGAGGAATTTGGAAAGGAAATCCATGAGGAATCACAAGATATTCAATTAGAAGAAGAAAAAGAGGAAAAACGGAGAGAAGACAAGAAAAATGACACAACCACAGTTGAACCTAAGGCAGAGAAGGAAACAACATCAAAAGTAGAAAAGAGGAAGAGGACAAAAGCTGTGAAGAAGAAGACTAAGATAGCTTAGAAGAATATTTCCACTAGAAAGACAAAAACTCAACAAGAAAGGGAGAAAACACCACCTGAGATAGAAAAAATTAAAACAGAAACAGCAGGCACAGGCAAAACTGCAGAGGGTGAAGAAGAAAGACATCAAGAAGAAATATCCCCTGAAACACTAGCAAGGGAAGCATCAATCGTTCTTGCTACATTGAGCACTCCACCTAAGCAAAAGGGAAAAAGCAAAAGACAGACATCGATGTATTTCAAAGCCTGGAGGAGCACCAGAATCAAGGTGGGCAAGCCCCAACCACCATCGAAAGAACCCATTATCATTGAGGATGCACCTACTATGACAAAGGAGGAATCCCCCTCCAAAATCTCCATCACCTACGAGAGAGAGAGTCCTAATACCTCCACCTAGAAGGAAAGGATCAAATTGATGGACTCTAAAGCAGTCCTACAGGAGGCACAAACCTCTCATAGGAGACACTGGCAAAGCTCAAAGAAATTGAAAAACTGGAAGGGAAGGCAGAGGAACAGTCCAAAGAGGAAGGTAAGGCAAACGAAATACCAGAACTTAGAGCTCAGCCTAACTTAGGCTCCTATTACAATCTTTTGGAAGGTGGGAAGATCATCCCACAAAAATCCATTGTACCTCTTTTCTTCAAGGTAGAAAAGGAAAGGGTTAGGACCCACAGTTGGATGCAGATTGCTAAATCTAAAGGAGTCGAAGATATAGGGCACATGGAAAACAAGTTGAGAGAGATGAGCAGGGAACTGAGCATGGTAAGGCACACAGAGAGCATCAGAAGAGCTCAACTATAGGAAGAAAATGAACTGTTGAAAAATCATCTGCAAGAGAGGGAACCTTAAGGAGGAAATAAGCTGCCAATCTTGGAAGGATAGGAACGAAAAGAGGGATCTTGGGCAGATAGTGAGGTAGCAGAGAAATAGCAACAAGAAGAAGAACCACTGACAGCTAGTGAAACATTGATGAAACAATATCAAGAAAGAGAATCTCAGACAGCAACTGAAGTGCTAATTTTGAAATAGCAACTGCAGGAAAAGGAAGCCTAGTTAGCCTGCATGGCCAGCTAGGCAATGGAGGCATTTCAGTGCAGACAACCAACTAAATCCTATGCAATATATGTCAAAGAATAGTGGCTCCAATTCTAGATTAAGACATTGGCCCAAACGGGCACAATCCCATTTCAAGATTATGGTCAGTTTATGGATTTATGTGATCATAGTTCAGTGGAGAATAAAGCAAAGCTAGCAGAATTTTACCTACATAACATGGCACTTCCTGACATGTATTTTTGGTATCCAAATGCTGCATCGGGAGACTTACAACTAATGGTTATGGCTTCTTGGATGAGCTATGAGGAAAAGAGAGTAATGGAAATTCAGAAGATAATGGCAAAGGAGCTAAGTGAGCCACTGATGATAAGGGTAGAACCAGCAGAACCATTGGCTCTCATCTATGCCCACCATCACCTTGTAGCCAATCCCCAATTTCTCACTGATTATGTTGACAGGAAAGCATAAGCTATTGCTCATTTTGAAGATATGGAGAGATTATTTGGTGATGACTGCCTTCATGCTTGCATGAAAAGGTGGAATACATTGCCACATAGCTTAAGGATCAGGGAGTATCACTCTCCATATAGGATGAGGGAGGCCATGAGGAGAGCACCCCTATATAAACACTCAATGCAAAATTTGAAGGCCAACTAGATTGGTCTTAAGTTTAGTCCTCCACTACTGTTAGGACTGTTGGAAGGAGTTAAGGAAGAGGAAGAACAGAAACATTGGGAGGAAGTGGACAAGGAAGCAGGTTTCCATGATAGAGAGGAAGACATTACATTACAGGCTTGGGATGTCATGGAATTTGTTAGAGCTATTAAAGATGAAGAGCTAGATTAGTTGCTCAGAGGATGAGCAACCCATTCAGCAAGGGGGTGATGATGAGCCCAAAAAATGGGTAACTATATGGGCTCATTCTGCCTATTATTTTCATTTAATCCACCATTCACAATAGTTTTGTGCATGCTTTTTAATATATTTATGCAAATAGAGTGAATGGGGATAGTCACATTGGAACGTAGTCTAATGAATGTTTATTGCAGATTTTTAGACAATTTTGGACAAAGACGAGGAAATTATGACCAAATGGCAGCCAAACGCAAGGGAAACATGGAAGAGGACTTGCAGGAGGGGTGTCTCCTTCATTCCTGACCCCTTCCTTAAATTCTCCATCAGCAGCTTGGAGTACAAAGGCCCACATTGATGACTCCAAGGGGTAGTCAAGCAAGTCAAGTAGGGTTTTTTTTATCTTCAGTTCTAGGTAGCCGAGTTTCTTAAGTTTAGCAGGAATTTTGGGAGTCCCCATTTGTATAAATAAGAAGGCTTCAAGTCTCAGTAGGTTAGCCATTTCTTAGTATATTTTCACACTTTTGTGCAACATTTCACTTAGCTCATTTTCGAGCTCTTTTTGAGACAATTTTTATGTGATGTAACTGCTATATTTGATAATGAAGATGAATGAAGTTTTGAGCCAACACTAATTTTTTTCTAGAGGGCTAAAGCTCTTGGGTTAGGGCCCAACCCAAGTTTCCCAGCACCTCCTTTTTGTACTTGTATGTTTTTGTTTCCATTCATGAGTTAATTTCTATTGCATATACTCATTTTACTTCATTAGATTAGGTTGCTTTTGATGGTTAGAATAGTATTTTTGCTTTAATTTGCTTAAGCAAGTTGCTGTAGTGACAGAAGAAGATCCAAAAAGGCTACCAGCAGGTCTTGATCTCCTTTCTCCCTCCTTGTGACCATGATCTGAGGTCAGGGCACTACTGCTGCCACCTAAAACACAATTTTTGCTCTTTCATGCAACTACTAGTGTGATACTTTGATTTGGAAAAGTTAAGATTGGTTGAGATTTAATTGCTAGATAATTTTATGCCCTTTTACCATAGTTATCTTGCATGCTTTTCTACTCATAAAGTACTGTTCAACATTTTTTGGTTTAAGGTCAGAATTTAAGTTAAAATAGACAAAACTTTGTTTTTCGGTTCTTGCTTTGGTCAGTTTTGAGAAGTGTGCAGCTCTCTTGTAGAACATTCCAACTCATCATTCCTCTAGAAAATAGCCAATACCAACTCACCTCTCATAGATCCCCCAGTTCATTTGCCACATTTCGCCAATATGCCCTAATTTCTACGTTGTTTTTCCATAAATATGTTTTCTCACCATTTGAACAAATCGAACCATCTCCTTTGTCCCTGATCTTCCTTGATAATTTATAGACCCCTCAACACCTTCATCCAAACTTCATTTCCATTTCCCATCATGTTTCCACCTTTAAAACTCCAGAAACCACTTTTGGCCTCCTCTTGTAGATCCTCCTGTAGATCCCCTGTAGCCTCCTGTAGAACTTCCTATGAATGATTTTTTGAAGTCTGATCATAATGGAAGTCTTTAGAAGTGTACTAGGGGCTTCTTAGGACCTCTCCAAACCTTCCTCACTATCTGCAAAAGCAAACTCCATCTTTCTCTGCCACCAAACCTCTACACAGTCACAACCAGTCGAATCATAAGCATAATAATTCCACATAAAAAAACTCAAAACTACAAAAAGATGACTTATTCTCATTTCCCTTTAGAAGTAGCTTGAATAAATGCAATTTACCTTTTCAATAGTCAATGGCACCCATTTCAGTAGTTTCCATCTATTTTCTTGCACAAGTAGGGTTAGTGGGTAAACTAGTGTTTGCTAGGGTTTGCATTTCATTCTAGTTTTCCTTCCCTCTCTGCAAGTAGAATAGCCCCTGCAGAGGTAGCTCCTTTCATCACAGTTAAAGCTTCTTCTAAGAACTCATAGAAGTTGCCTTAAGCTCCTAGTGAACGTGCGCTAGCTGATCAAGTGACAGCCTGCAGTAAGAGCTAGTACTTTTGCATACAGCATCGTCGCTTCCAAGTTTGTTACGAATTACCGAGTTGATAAAAGTAAAGAAGGAAGCCCTAGGAGTTGTAGCATTATTGCTACAATACTGGAGCTCACCAGTAGTTGTTGCCTCTTTCTCAGTGGGTTCTCGAGATACGCATAGTCATTCCTCCCCTTCTTTGAATTGCATTGTAGACTTTAGTTCTTCCTTATCTTCTGTATCCCCTTTTCCATTTCCTTTTCACTCTTGTCTTTCTCCTCTTCATCCACCTCTATTTCCTCACTTTGTTCATTAGTTTCCTCCTTTGCATATTCTTTTGTCTCTTCAGCACTTTCCTTCTCCTTTTCTTCCTCTTCTTCCTCTTCTATTTCCTCTTTATCCCTCTTTGTTTCCTTTTTCTCCTTCTCTATTTATTCTTCATCCCTTTCACTAACAGTGGGGCTTTTGTCATACTCGAGGGATTTTATGTCTTCCTCTATCTGCATGTCTCTGAAAGCTGCCCAAGTGATAGGGAGTCTTAGGTTTTGGAGGGCATCTTCTATGATAAGTCTGATTAACCCATGATGGGCTCGCTGTTGATGGTTTCTTCCTACACCTTAATTCTCATATCTATCACTAATTAAAGAAGGAAGTAGGGTATGATGAGTTTGTTTTGAGGAGATGTGTCTTCTCCAAACCTCAACTCTTGGAGAAGCCTAAAGTGGTATCCATATACCACACTATATCTACCTTCACATCATATATACTTAATAAGGTGGTAGCTAATTTCATTCCAAGGATATGGTAGGCTTTTTCTTCTGACCCCATTTTTGTCTTCCATTGCCTCCTCTCCTTATAAACATAATTTCTTCTTTTCCATTTGGCTCTTACACTTATCCCCATTTCTCCAAGGCATCCCTAAAGGAAGGGTGGTGATCCTGCCTATGATTTCAAGGGTGAGTTCTATAGAGAGGCCTCTCACCACAATAGTGACATGTGTCCTAGTCAGTGGAATGAGGGAGAGAGAAAAGTCTTTGGCCACTTCATCATCATATCCCCTCAATTTTTCAAAGAAACCCATCTGATTGTGCCTTGTAAATATCTCTAGTACAGGAGGGTGCTGACGAATCCTCATAGTGTTGATGGGTTCCCTCTTATTAAATCCCCTTGACATTTTTCTAATGGATGGAGGGTTGTATATGTTTGATACCAAATTTAATGGATGAGGAATTTTTAAATGAAAATCCTGTGTATACAATTCCCCTAGACTTCAATCGCTTTCAACAAAATAGAATGCTTTCTATATGTTTCGTTACATTGAAATTGTGGGAAAGTTCAGATCCTACCTTATTATCACTTTCTAATGAAGCCAACCTCTATTTTTACCTTTTAAAACTGCTCACTACCAACCCTGTAGGTGCTCCTGCACTAGAAAAAATGATCATTACGTTTCTTGTAGACTGCTTCAGGGCCAAGAGAAAATTTTCTAGTGTGTAGCTTTGAGAATGTGAATGCCTCTATACATGAGAATCAACATTTTATTTCCTCATATGGGTGATTTGAGTTGCAATTTATGCTGGTAGTCGAAGTACAAGTATCCTTTTTTGAACTGTTGGTCCCACTATCACATAATCATTTTCCTTACCTTGTAATCAACTCCCACTTCTAGAATCCATAGCTTAACCACTTTCGACCTCATCTCTACTTTTCCTTGACTTGACTACTGTCGTGTGGGTAAGGACTAATTGTCTTCTCATCGTTGACTAAGCGAAGGTGGCCAAGTTAACTGGGCACCTTTTTCTTATAAAACCAACTCTTTCACAAATTTTACATGCTGATCATATCATGATAATGAGAGAGTAGAAGTGAAATACATACCTGTGTTAGTGACGCCTTGATGTTGTTTGTTGAAGAATGAAGTCCTTGCTATGTATTTGTTGCACGCGTTTCTCTTCTTTTTTGTCCTCTGATGTTTTTTGTTGATGTGTAGGTACTAGGCATTGATGTCATTTTGAAGATCTAGATGGTAATACTAAGCTCTGGAGGAGCTTCTTTGACCTCTGGATCTTCCATGTTGAAGCTGACTGCAACCTGTGATTTTTTGTTTTGTGGGATAAGCTGCTACAATATTTCCTACAGGATGTCATGTAGTTGCCTCTCCCTCAAAGAATTGCAATCATTTTTCACTTTTGGAGCATGAGGATGGTTGGCATGAGTAGAGAAGGGGTTTAGCGATTTGTGAATGAGAGATAAAGCCTTTAGGTGTTGTCCCCTTATCCTCTATCTTCATCCTGAATTTTTTGTTTTGTTTTGTTTTTGTTTTTGTTTTTTTATTTGTTTTTAATTTTTTTCTTTCTTTCTTTCATTCTTTCTTTCTTCTTCTTCTTCTCTTCTTTTTTCTTTTTTGTTTTTCTTCTTAAAACTATACTTTTTTTTTAAACTAACTTTATTCAATGAATGCAGGGGTGTGTTGAAAAGTGTGCAACAAGAAATGCTAAATTTAGAATGTGCTAAAAATAGAACTCCTAAAAATAGAACTTCTTAAAAATAGCAGTTTGGCCAATGAGAATTTTTGCCACCTTGGGTGAGAGGTGAAAATGCTAAAAATAGATTCTTCTAAAAATAAAATTTATGGGTCCCTTCCTATTTTTAACAGTCCCTGGACTAACTATAGTAAGTAGAAATGAATTTTGTCTTAACAGCAGTTTAAAATATTAGTTAACTAATCTCCATGAGTTAATTAATTATGGAAAATTAAACTTGAAGTCTTTGTGAGAACATGCAATTAGTTGTCCCACTGATTGAGGAATTTCTCCTTGATTTTCTCCACTGATTGAGGAATCAAGTATGAGTTCTATAATGAGAGGATTAGTTGACTTAGTTTTACGTAGTCAAGTCCAGTTACATTAATTTAACAAGTTGTTAAATTAATGAGATATAGTTTGTTAATGCTTGCATGCATGTGACAACTATTATTTTAGATAACTGAGCAGTCCCTCATGGATAATTGATGCATCACAGTTCAAATAGAGACCCAATTGAGTTTAGATAGTGGGACATTGTACTATTAGTTGCTAGGATATTTTAGCTGAATATTCCTTGCATGGAGAAGGATTTATTTCCAAGAGAATTACGTGATATAGGAGATTGGAGGACTTGTGGCCTATATATTGAGGCCTAGGTAGTCTATGATCTTCATCTTTTGATTGTAGAGAGTATAGGATAGCTCTTGAGTTGATTCATTTTGTAAACAGAAGAGGATTTCCACTTGATTGATAATACAGATAGGGCTTTTATGTTGGTGCTTTTCCCAGTGATATATCTTGTGTTAAGGTTGATTATTTCTCTTGTTCAGTTATATGTGTTTATGCTTCATGTTTCTCATGAAATTGATTATGCTTCAGATTAGTGTTTTGTATAACTAGATCAAGTATTATTCTTTAGTACATTACATATATTAGTTAGATCTACAGGTGTGAAATTTCTACATGGTATCAGAGCATAGGTGACCAAAGAAGAATAGTATATAGGCAAGAGAAATTCGAAGTTTATTATTTGGGATACAGATCTCAAGTTCTTATCCCATCTATTTCACTAATGGCTTTCTATGGTTTGAGGCTTGAGTATGCCCTTGATGGCAGCTCAAACTACATAGGTTGGAAGGATTGCATGGAGGCAGTATTGGAAGATAATGGCCTTAAGGGCTTCATTGATCAAGAAGTCCCTAATTCTATTGATGCTACTCAACTGGTGGAATGGAAGAAGTGTGTGGCTAGAGCTAGGAGAATCATCCTGGAGGGAGTTCAATATCACATAATTTTGGGCCTCCATGGGAAGGAGACTCCACATGCAATGTGGTAAACATTGAAAGATTTATATCAGAATAGCAGTGATTAGAGAAAGCTGGCACTAAAGGACAAAATTTTCAAGATCAAGTGTGAAAAGGGTGACACTATCTCTACGTTCCTTAACAAGCTCACCAATTGCAATGATGAGCTTGCAAGTGTAGGGGTTGTGACTGCTGATGATGATATGGTGAGTCTAACACTCCTTAGCCTTCCTAAGAGCTGGCATAGCTACTAGGACTCAGTGAATGGAAGGGACAAACTTCCAGATTGGGAACGAGTATGGTCGGATTTGATGCAGGAGGAGATTAGACAGAGCACTAGGGATGGAGCTTCTTCATCAAAACATGATGATGAAGAGAACTTGGCTTTAGCATCTAAAGCTAAGAAAGGGAAATGGAAGGCATCCAAATCCAAGTCTTCTCAGGGACAGAATAAGTTTGACAATTCAAAGGTGAGATTCTTTCATTGTCATGAGTTGGGCCATTATGCTACTAATTTCCCAAAGAAGAAGTCCAAGAAAGGTTCCTCCAAGGAATCTGATTGTGATGCACTAGCTTCACAATTTGAGATGGATTTCTCACTTATTGCATGCATGGTTTCATCCAGCATGGGATGTGTTGGGTACTTGGATAGTGGATCCTGTTTCCACATGTCAGGTGACAAGAATATTTCTATCACTTTAGAGGAGAAGGATCTCGAGATACAGATCAAGAATGGCGGTGACGGAAAGTACCGTGTCTCGGGTGAAGGTACGGTTTTGTTTCAGAGGGAGCATGGTTCTCCCCTCACTCTTTCTAATGTTATGTATGTACCAGGGCTGATAAAGAATCTTGTGTCTATTTCTATGCTTGAGGATAAAGGCTATCATGTAGTCTTTAGTTTGGAAAAGGTTTTCCTAAGGCATATCGGCACTAGATAGACCAAACAGATAAGGATTCGAATTAAGAATCTCTATAAGTTATAGGTAGAAGACTGTGCTGCATTGAGTTCCAAAGTATAGGTGATGCATGGCCAAGATATTAGCGAGTTATGGCATAGGAGACTGGGCTGCTTTCATCATGGGGCCTTGAAGATCATGCAGCAAATTTCTACCAGATTACCCAAGTGCAAGCTAGAACAAACGAGCACATGCAAAGGCTGCACTTTGGGTAAGTATGCAAAATCTTCCTTTTATGATCGGGATAGTATAGCAGGAGTAGTTCTGGAGTGAGTTCATTCAGATGTATGTGGGCCCTTCTCTATAGCCTCCATGGAAAAGAATAGGTACTATGTTATTTTTGTTGATGATTTTTCTCGTAGATATTGGATCTACTTCATGCAAAAGACAGATCAAACTTTCTTGAAGTTTTGTGAGTTCAAAGATTTGGCAAAGAAAGAATCAGGGATGAAAATATAGGCCTTATGGATTGATAACAGTGGAGAGTATGTTTCCCAGTAGTTTAAAGACTTCTGTGCTTCAAAAGGAATTAAACGGGAACTCACAGCACCTCATAACCCACAACAGAATGAGGTGGACGAAAGGAAGAACAAGTCTATTATGGGAGTAGCTTGAGCGATGTTGCATGACTAAGGCCTACCACTTCATCTATGGGCCAAGGCATGCAATACAATAGTATATCTTCATAACATAAGTCCTCATTGCATGTTGGGGATGAAGAAACCTATAGAGGCTTTTTCGAGGAAGCGACCAGACGTGAGTCACTTCCACATCTATGGATCACCAGTTTTCTGTCATGTGACCAAAGATGCTTGGAAGAAGCTAGACGCAACAACTGAGTTGGGAATACATATGGGGTACACAGATACACGTCACAACTATCAGGTGTTTCTACCTGCCAGTCAGAGGACTGTAGTGCGTAGGGATCTGAAGTTCGATGAGGAGTGAGCCATGCAAGTGTCACTTGAGAGGGAGCTCAAGTTTCCATGGTGATGATGAGGAACTATTACTTTCTAAGGAGGAGGAGCCTCCTGATGATGTGGATCAGCCATATGCAAAGATTCTAGTAGTGGAGATCACCACTGCTAGAGAGTCTTCTAGAGATAGGCAGAAACACTCACGGGAAGCTGACAGATTGATGCAGGATGCGAGAGAGAATGTGGTTCAACCATTCTCTCGGTGCAGACAAAGGATATCTCCCAATAGATGCATTGGCTACATGGCCTTGGTTGGGGAGTGTGTAACGACTGAGCATTCTTCTTTTGAGGAGGTAGTGTAGCAGCCAGTTTGGGTGGATGCGATGGTAGAGGAGTATGATTCTATCATGTAGAACAATGTGTGGGATGTTGTCCCTAGACCGGGGGACAAGTCAGTGGTTACTTGCGGATGGCTTTACAAGGTAAAGCATGCAGTTGATGGCAGTATTGAGAAACACAAGGCAAGGTTTGTTGCCCATGGTTTCTCACAAGTGGAGGGGATTGACTATGATGAGACCTTTGCTCCTGTTGCAAGGTACTCATCGATCATATCGATTCTAGCACTATCATCAAAGATGGGTTGGAAGATCCATCAAATGGATGTGAAGACAACTTTCCTCAATGGGGAAATTGAGGAAGAGGTATACATAGTGCATCCAGAGGGATTTGAGACCTTCGATCGTGAGTCACATGTGTGTCAGCTCAAGCGAGCATTGTATGGGCTAAAGCAAGCACCCCGTGCTTGGTATACCATGATCGACAACTATTTCACCGAGTTGGGCTTCACGAAGAGTGAAGCAGATGCGAACCTCTATCACATCATTGTAGAAGGTAAGTTATTGATTATTGTACTTTATGTCAATGATCTGATTTTGATAGGTGATGATCAGGTGATCAAGTCTTTCAAGGAGGACCTTGCAAGAGAGTTCAAGATGGACATGGGCATCATGCACTACTTTCTAGGCATGGAGGTGTGGTAGAGAGATGGGGAATTATTTGTGTCTCAGGGAAAGTATGCCAATGAGATAGTCAGGTGTTTCCAAATGGAGATGTGCAAGCCCATGGAGACTCCTCTAGCAGAAACTTGGAGGAAAGAGGATGCTACTTCAGGTGAGGTAGTAGCTACTATTTTTTATAGGCAGCTTGTGGGTTTACTTATGTATCTAGTGAACACATGACCAGATTTGCACTTTACGATGGACCAGCTGAGTCAAGCTATGGTTCAGCCAACCAAGTTATTTTGGAAGGCAGAAAAGCATGTGCTGAGATATCTTAGAGGCACTACACAGTATGGATTATGGTACATGAGGATAGAGGGAGTGAAGCTCCAAGGCTTCACGGATGTAGATTGGGAAGGTAGTCCATTAGACAGGAAGAGAACTTTTGGAGGAATCTTTAACCTTGGGTTAGTTGTGGTTTCTTGGTATAGCGGGAAATAGAGATTAGTTTCACTTAGCTCAGCGGAGGCTGAATACATAGCTGCTAGTCAGGCTGCATGTGAGGCCATCTGAATGCGGAAGATTCTAGTGGGATTGTTTGGTAAGATGATGGATCCTACCGTGATATATTGTGATAATTAAAGTTGCATTAAACTCTCTAAGAATCCAGTGTTTCATGACAGGTCCAAGCATATAGATATCTGCTATCATCATCTATGGGATTGTGTGGTCAAGAGGATCATGATGCTGCTATACATTTCGACCGAGGAATAGGATGCAGATATTTTGACAAAGGCATTGTCAAAGGGCAGGTCTGAGTTCCATAGAGACAGGATCGGGGTTGTTGATAATCCCTTTCTTGTTGAGAGGGAGTGTTTAAAAGTGTGCAACAAGAAATGCTAAATTTAGAATGTGATAAAAGTAAAACTTCTAAAAATAGAAATTTGGCCAATGAGCATTTTGGCCACCTTGGGTGAGAGATGAAATTCATAAAAATAGAATCTTCTAAAAATAACATTTATGGGTCCTTTCCTATTTGTAGCAGTCCCTAGTCTAACTATAGGAAGTAAAAACGAATTTGGTCTTAACAATAGTTTAAAATAGTAATTAATTATTCTCCATGAGTTAATTAATTATGGAAAATTAAACTTGAAGTCTTTGTGAGAACATGCAATTAGTTGTCCTACAAATTAAGGAATTTATCCTTGATTTTCTCCACTGATTGAGGAATCAAGTATGAGTTCTATAATGAGAGGATCAGTTAACTTAGTTTTACTTAGTCAAGTCCAGTTATATTAATTTAACAAGTTGTTAAATTAATGAGATATAGTTTGTTAATGCATGCATGCATGTGACAACTATTACTTCAGAAAACTGAGCATTCCCTGAGGGATAACTAATGCATGTCAGTTTAGATAGAGACCCAGTTGAGTTCAGATAGTGAAACATTGTACTATCAGTTGCTAGGATATTTTAGGTGAATATTCCTTGCATGGAGAAGGATTTATTTCCAAGAGAATTACGTGATAAAGGAGATTGGAGGACTTGTGCCCTATATATTGAGGCCTAGGTAGTGTATGATCTTCATCTTTTTATTACAGAGAGTACAGGATAGCTCTTGAGTTGATTCTTTTTGTAAAAAGAAGAGGATTTCCACTTGATTGATAATACAAATAGGGGTTTTATGCTGGTACTTTTCCCAGTGATATATCTTGTGTTATGGTTGATTATTTCTCTTGATCAGTTATATGTGCTTATGCTTGATGTTGCTCGTGAAATCAATTATGCTTCCGCTTAATGTTTTTTAGAACTAGATCAAGTATTATGCTTTAGTACATTGCATATATCAGTTTTATCTACAGGTGTGAAATTTCTACAGGTTGATCACAGTGGAGAGAAGGATGGTGATGAGACAGTGAAGTGATTTTTTTATTTTTTTTTACATGAGCAGGTCATCCCCTTGCTCTAGGGTTACTTCCTTTGGGATTCACAAGCCACTATAATTCCTACAAGATCATACTATAGGTTTTTAGGGAATCATGTAAGTTTACAGGGAATCCTGTAGCAAACACAGAACCCTTGCAAATTGAGCTAAATGAGTAGAAAAATGGAGGGCATGATGGAATGATGAAGGATAATAAATAGATAAATAAATGAACATGAACTAGATATGTCCCTTTTGATCCTCTCTTGTTTCTTTGATGGTCTTGCTGACCTGCAAACAAAATTTTAATTTTTAAAATTTTTAATCTTTAATTTTTTTTCATATATATATATATTTCCTTTTTCTTTTCTTTTTTGAAAGCAACTAGTCTGCCTCCAAAAGGTTTTCATCCTAGATACTTTCCCTTGGTGCCTCAAAAGAGGTTTCCACCCAGAGATATTTTCATTTCTCTTTTTTTTCTTTTTACACCATTGGGCTAGCTGAAGAGGTTTTCAACCCAACAGTGGGACTCAGGTGCCTAATGGAGGTTTTCACCTAAGTCTCCTTATTTTTTCTCTATTTTCTTTTTCTTTTTTAGTGATTTGATAAGGTAGAAGTTGAGACTTGATTCACACCATCGATGTCTTGTTGATGCCTTCAAGGAATTATTTCTTTGACAAGGGCTTCTTGTAAACCTTCAATTTGTTCCCCATTAACAAGTAAAGGAATAGCCTCTGCATCAATGGTTCTAATCTGCACTAAACCATTATCATGACATTTCTCTATGACATAAGGCCCTAACCATCTAGCCCTTAACTTTCCTTTAAAATATTTGTATCTAGAATCATACAACAAAGCCCAATCACCTTCTTAAAATTGTTTGTCCTTGATGGTGTTGTCATGCCAGATATTCATCTGAATTTGAGTCACCATTGTGTGCAAGAGAGCATGCATTCTAAACTCATATAACCCATTCAACTAGAGCAATCTCTCTTTTTGTTCACTGATAAGATCTAGATCTAGTTGGGATGCCATCCTCAATGTATTGTACTCAAATTTAATGAACAGCAGGGCGTTCTTCCCATAGACCAACTCATAGGGAGTGAATCCATTGGAGGTCTTCCAGGTGGTGTTGTAGGACCAAGTGGCCTCAACTAATCTATCTGCTCAATATTCTCTATTGTTGCTAACCACTTTGGTCAGAATGCCCTCCAGTTCTTCATTGGTCGCCTCCACTTGCTCACTAGCTTGTGGGTGATAAGGAGTGGATGTTCTATGCCTAATCTGGTGCTAGCTTAACAGGTCTTCAATTGTGTTAGATGTAAACTGGCTGTGTTAATCAGTGACCAATTATTTAGGGTATCCAAACTTATAAAATACATTTTCCCTTAAGAACTCAACCACTTTCTCATCTGTTACTAATTTGATTGCCTTAGTTTCAGCCCACTTCATCAAATAGTTGGTGCACACAATGATGTACTACTTTTTCTTGGATGTAGGGTCAATAGGTCTAATGAAATCAATCCCCCACTTGTCAAATGGCTCGAAATTCACTTGATGTTGCAGAGGAATTTCATCCCTTGGAGTAGGATTTCCCATCCTTTGGCAATGATCACAATGGCTAGTATACTTTCTCACATCCTGATGAAGAGTGGGCCAATAATAACCAGCTTGTAACACCTTGAATGTTGTCCTCTTGGCTACAAAGTGACCTCCACAAGGCCCATCATGACTGGTCAAAAGGATGTCAAAGAATTCTTCCTCCCTAACACATCTTCTCAGAATTTGATTTGGGCCTAGTTTGAAGAGGTTGCCCCAATCCAAGTGAATGGGGTACTCTTCCTCACAATCTTGCTTTTCTCTTTGGAGGGCAAATTAGATGGGAATTGTGTAGACACCAAGTAGATTTCTATGTCAGAAAACCATGGAGAGAGAACTAAAATGGCGAATAAGTGTTCATCCAGTAACTGATCATCAACCATTCCTTCCTCCCTTGCCTGCAAAGTTAATCTCGACAAAAAAATTGCAATAACATTCTCCTTGCTAGGCTTATCAATAAGAGTTAGATCAAATTGCTATAATAAAAGTAACCATCTAATAATCTAAGCTTTCACATCAGATTTATTCATTATATATTTAATTGTAGCATGGTTAGTATGTACAAATGTTTGGTAACCTGTAATGTAATGCCTAAATTTGTTCAATGAATGCACAAAATCTAGGAGCCCATTTTCGGTCACTGTGTAGTTTAATTTGGCCTTTGACAGATTCTTACTAATGAATTAAATAGCATAAGGTAACTTGTCATCTATCTAGCTTAGAGATGTTCCTATTGATTTGTGTGAGGCATCAACATGTATATGAAAAGGAAGGGCCCAATTTTGTCCTTAGAGAATAGGTGCAGTGGTCAACTTGTCCTTAGAGAATAGGTGCAGTGGTCAACTTGTTCTTCAGGGTATCCAAGACCTCTTGATAGCTTTTTTATCATAAAAATTCAGATTCTTTGGCCAAAAACCCAAATAAAGGAGAAGCTAACTTTCTGAAGTCTTTTATAAACCTCCGATAGTATCGAGCTAAACCTAGAAAACTTTTGACATCTATTTGTTTTTGTGGAGGTGGAACCCCTTAGATGATGGTTGTTTTGTTTGGGTCCACCTGCAGTCCTTGCTAGGATATTGAATGACCTAGAACAGTCCCTCCAGTCATCAAGAAATCACATTTTTCAGGACTAATGGATAGGTTCATTTTAATGAATTTGTTCATCACCTTATCTAAGTTAGACAAAGCCTCCTGGAAATCACACCCATAGGGTGTAAAATCATCCATATAAATATCTACTGCATCATGGACTAGCTCAGCAGAGATACTCAGGACTGCTCTCTGGAAAGTGGTAGGGGCATTGCATAGGCCAAAAGGAAGGACCATATAAGTGAAAGTACCCCAAGGACAAGTGAAGGTGATTTTATCTTGGTCTTCCAAGCTGATTTGGATTTGATTGTAACCACTGAACCCATCTAGGAAAGAAAAAAAAATTCCCTACCAGGCCATCTAGTACTTTGTCAATGAAAGGTAGATGGAAATGGTCCTTCTTTGTTTCTTTGTTTAACTCTCTATAATCAACAAAAATTCTCCACTTACCATTTTTCTTTGGAACCAACATGAAAGCCGATAACCATTCACTGTCCAATATAAGGTAAACGAATCCCGCATCTAGTAGTTTTTGCAGTTTGTCTTTGACTATATCCTTGAGAGTTGGATTCATTCTCCTTTGGGGTTGTTGGACTAGTTTGCAACCTTTTTTGACATAAATATGGTGAGTACACACCAAATGGTGCACTCCCTTAATTTCCTTACACCAAGCAAAGGCATTTAAATGTTCCTTTAGCATGTTTGTTAAAATTGGAAACTAGGGCCAGACTCCATGTGGGTCAACTTATTTATAGCAGCTGATATTTTTATTAGATCACTCTCATCACGAGGTGTAGGATTGATCTAAAGATCATCCGATTCCAATAAGTATTCATGGAGTTATGAATTTATTTTGATTATGGAATTGTTATCAAGCTGATCAACAACTTGAGTAGGCTCAAAAGCCCAATAGACATGCCTATTCATCATCTACATTTTAGTGTAAATATAGAGGACTTCAAGTCATTTCAACACACACTTGTGATCTCTTCCTCTCTCTACTTGTCCTTGGGTTTTAGTAGGAGGAGAGATCCTAAGGGATAACGCTGCCCTGATCTAGAAAGCTGAAAATTCCGGAAAAACCGGAACTGCTGAAAAAGGCTGAAAATTCAGACTATAGGAAAAGTTGGAAAAGTCAAAACTACTGAAAAATCCAGAAAATCCAGAAAAGTCGGAACTGTCGGAAAATCCGGAAAAGCAAGAACTACCGAGAAAGCCAAAAAAGGATGAAAAAGCCAAAAGTGCCAGAAAAACTGGAAAAGCTGGAAAAGTCGGTACTATTGGAAAAGCCAGAAAATCCAAAACTGCTGAAAATGCAAGAAAAGCCAAAATTGCTGAAAAATACGGAACTGCCGAAAGAGTCAAAATTGCTAGAAAAGTCAGAATTGCAGGAAAAGCCAGAAAAGATGGAAAAGCTAGAAAATCCGGAACTGTCGAAAAAGCTGAAAAATATGAAATTACCAGAAAAGCTGGAATAGCCAAAAAAGCCAGAAAATTCGGAAAAGCCAGAAAAGCCGGAACTAATGAAAAAGCTGAAAAAGCCAGAACCACTGGAAAAGTCAGAAAGCTAGAACTGACAGAAAAGATGGAACTGGTGAAAAAGCTAGAAAATCTAGAAAAGCTGGAACTGCCAAAAAAGCTGGAATTGTAAAAAAAGTTAGAACTGCCAGAAAAGCTTGAAAAGTCAGAACTGCTGAACTTGTCGGAACTGCATGAACTGCTGAGAACAGCCAGAACTGTTGGAACTGCAGGGAACAACCAAAACTTCCGGGAAGGCAACATGGTACAGTAATGGCACATAATGTAGTAGAGTGATGATGGGTGTAGCACGGTGCAACGCGGTGAGGTGCAACATGATGACGAAATGTAGCACAATGATAGGTGAAGGAGTCACCTTGGAGAATCAGTTGAAGCAGCATGTCTTCAACTGATCTCATGTATCATCTTCTTAGAGATGGTCTATGCTCTTATCTAGATAGGTCAAAGTGTTGACTTCTATTGTAAATGTACTATCTCTCTCTCTCTCTCTTTCTCTGCTGAACTTTGAAGAACATAAAAGAAGAATTGATCAAGGGTTTCTCCATATTGTTGGGTTTATCCCTGGCTAGCGCCACATCTTGTGTCCTCTTGTCTTGGCTTATTTTCTGTGAATTATAATTATGTTCTATCTATACTTTACTATAATGCTGATGTGATTGCTAATCTGGAAAATATAATGAGCTAACTGTGAAAATTGAAATAAATTGCTCTAGCATAGAACATACCTAAAATTAACATGGTATTAGAGCTGAGGTTAAGACAATGCCCAAGCACGAGTGAAAGAGAAATCACCGAAGATAGTTGGGGAAGGACAAAAGGATCAATGGATTCCTCATCCCTCTTCAAATTCACTACGGGTGAAGTCGAAGTAGAGAATATTATCAGAATGGCATAGTGGAAGTTTTCGATGTCCTACCTAAAGATCATTTCATTGGGAAGTTCAGATATAAGGGTGGAAGGAAAGGCGGATGCCTTGGATGCAATAAGTTCGACCATTATGCGAAGGAGTGTCTGAATGGTAGAGACACATCTCTTGATGAAGATAACAATCATTCCAGGAACATCTTCAATGATCAAAGGAATGACAAGTAATGTACGTCATTAAGGAAATGGTCGACTCTTCAAAAAAAGAAAGGAACCCCAGGTATGAAGAATCAAATGTTGTTTCTTATAAGATAAATAAGTGTTATCCTGTATTGGCCCTCCCTTTAAGATTCTTTGGGAATCTAGCTTATTGATTGTAGTGCTTCAAGGCACTTCATCAAATAGATGGATGCCCTCTCTAATTTGGTAGAGATAGAAATAGTCGTGGGATTATACATGGAGTCGATGCCGCCTATCCCGGAAAGAGTGTAGGGAATGTTATCCCTCAATTGAATGAGGGTAACTCAATCATTTACATAATATCTTTTATGTACCTGATTGCAAGAAGAACCTGGTGTCCATTTCAACAGTGGAAGTCAAAGGTTTCATGGTGGCACTCATTGACGGAAAGGTATGTGTTTGAAAATAGAATTTTCAAAGATGTTTTTGAGTTCAGGGTTGTATCAAGTTGTAGGAAGTCCACTAGGGACCATGTCCATTGACACATAGCAACGAAGGTCTGTAAGTCAGATGGTGACATGGATGCCTGAATTCAAAATGAGCATGAAAGTACATGTCTGAGATGTACCGAACAAAAATCTTACAAGGGGACAGATTAGGAATCTCACGTATGTAGGTGGAAGAAAGCCCTCTATGGCTTGAAGCAAAACTCCCTGGGCATAGTATGAGAGGATTGATAGCTATCAGATGAAGTTGAGATTCACTAGGAGTGAAACCAACCCAAACCATTACCCGAAGGTTGTGGATGATAGACCTCTCATACTGTCACCTTACGAGGACAACCTATTTCTGACAGGTGCAGACCCTCTCATTTGCAGATGTAAGAGGGAGTTGGATTCTGAATGTGGAATGATAAATTGCAAGCCTATGGCTACCTCGAGGATCTTAACTTTCGGAAGTTATATGGTAGTGATGTTGGACCAGATTTGGGAAATACCTATGAGTTTCATACACTCATTCGCGTTGATGTTCTTGGTGAACATCCATCCGAGCATATGTTTTCCAGTTAGCATGGTGAGCTCACATTTGGTTGAGCCTCACTGGATTGGTGCCAAGAATATTCTAAGATATCTTTAGGGTACAATCTCTCATGGTTTGAGATACACTATTGGAAATATGAAACTGCATGATTATTCGAATGCTGAGTGGGCAGGGAGTGTGGAGGATCACTAGAGAACTTCTTATTGCTGGTTCTCTTTAGATTCTGCTTCGATATCATGGATGAGCAGGAAGAAGAAATCAGTTGCTATAAACACAACCGAGATCGAATACATAGCTACCAGTATGATCTTGTGTGATGATGCATGGTTGTAGAAGCTTTTAAGTGAGCTGTTTGTACACATGATGAATACCACTGTGATTCTCTATGACAACCAGAGGTGGGATTAAATTATTGAGGAATCACTTATTCAATGATTACTCTAGTAGATAGACATCAGATATTGCCTTTTCAGGGATATGGTAAGTTGATGAGCAAGGAGGCTGCATCGCATTAAGATTGATGTACAAGTCACAAATTTTTTGTCAAATCTGTGATTTTCCAGAACAACTTGGAGTCGTTGAGAGACTATCTTATAAGGGTCCTGCATGTTGGATGCATTGAGCTTTGGGAGCTCTGGGGGGCTTGCAGTACTTACTGGAGCAACAAACAACGACATGGCCGCTCACCCTCCCTTGGCGGTGCGCTATGAACAGGATGATTAGTTCTCCTATGGGCCGAGATGATTAGTTCTCCCATGGAAAATATGTAGCAGGATGATTAGTTCTATTGTGAGGTCTGGATGATGTGTTCTCCATGGTGATTATGTAGAAGGATGATTGGTTCTCCTCTGAGGTCTAGATGATGCGTTCTCCATGATGATTATGTAGCAGGATGATTAGTTCTCCTGTGAGGCCTAGATGATGTGTTCTCCATGGTGATTGTGTAGCAGGATGATAAGTTCTCCTGTGAGGACAAGATTGATTAGTTCTCCTATCGAGGCATCCACCCATGCAGTCTGGGACTCATGGGAAGTACCTCTCATTTGATCAACAAGCAGGGAAATGAGGATAGGGACCATATTAATACCAATGGTTGCATCGTTGTATTTATCGTACTCCCTATGTTAGGATGACCTTCATTGGTCTGGGATCAATGATACTAGTCTGGGACCAGTTGTAGGAGTTGTACCTACTATGACGCTAACTTTGGGTC
Source organism: Pinus taeda (assembly GCA_000404065.3). NCBI lineage: Eukaryota > Viridiplantae > Streptophyta > Pinopsida > Pinales > Pinaceae > Pinus > Pinus taeda. Next base: position 60,534 of record APFE030628352.1, on the reverse strand, counting down.
GGTTGAGACTAGTCTGGGACTAGTGAGAGTGGTACATACTATGATGCTGACTTTGGGTCAGTTGAGACTGGTCTGGGACCAGTGATACACACTCTGAGACTAATGATATTGGTCTGTGACCAATGGTAGGAGTGTTACCCACTATGACCTTGACTTTGGGTCAGTTAAGATTGTTTTGGGACTAGTGGTATGCACTTTGAGACTGACTTTGGGTCAGTGGAGAATGGTATGAGACATTCTCAATCAATTCTTCTTCTTCATGGTTTAGCAGAGCTAATTAGAGCAAAGCAGAGCCAACAGAGTTGAGCAAAGCCAACAAAGCTGAGTAGAGCCAGCAGAATTGAGCAACATAGAGCAGACCCAGTAGAGTTGAGCAGAGACAACAGAGCTGAACAGAGCTAGCAGAGCTGAGTAGAGTTGAGCAGAGTAGTGCAGGGCACTAATGGCAGAGACAGTATAGTCAGACATATGGATCAGTGGATGGAGTTCTCCCTAGTTGAGAGAGAGTGTTAAAATTGGAAACTAGGGCCAAACTCCATGTGGATCAACTTATTTATGGCAGCTGATATTTTTATTGGATCCCTCTCATCGAGAGGTGTAGGATTTATCTAAAGATCATTCGATTCTGATAAGCTTTCATCGAGTTATGAATTTATTTTGATTATGGAATTATTATCAAGCCAACTAGTAACTTGAGTATGCTTAAAAGCCCAATAGACATTCCTATTCATCATCTACGTTTTAGTATAAATATAGAGGACTTCAAGTCATTTCAATACACACTTGGGATCTCTTCCTCTCTCTACTTGTATTTGGATTTTTGTAGGAGGAGAGATCATAAGGGATAACGCTGCCCTGATCCAAAAAGCCGGAAAAGCTAAAAAAGCCAGAACTGCTGGAAAAGTCGGAAAAGCCAGAACTATCAGAAGCTAGAAAAGCCAGAATTTCCGAAAAAGCTGGAAAAGCCGGAACTGTCACAAAATCCAGAAAAGTAGAAACTATTGAAAAAGCCAGAAACGGTGGAACTGCAAGAAAAGTTGGAAAAGCCAGAAAAGCCGGAAATGTTGGAAAAGTTAGGAAAGCTGGAACTACCGAAAAAACCAGAAAAGCCAGAACTACGAAAAAGCTGGAGCTGCCAAAAATGCTGAAATTGCTAGAAAAGTCAGAATTGTCGGAAAAGTCAAAAAATCTAGAACTGTCAAAAAATCTAGAAAAGCCAGAACTACCAGAAAAGCTGGAAAAGCCGGAAAAGCCAGAAAAGTCGGAAAAGCCAGAAAAGTCGGAGCTGCCGAAAATGCCGGAACTGTTGGAAAAGCTGGAACTACTGGAAAAGTTAGAAAAGCTGGAACTGCTGGAAAAGCCAGAAATTCTAGAAAATCCAGAACTGTTAGAAAATCCATAAAAGCCAGAAAAGCCAGAACCGCTGAAAAATCCGGAACTGTCGAGAAAGCTGGAACTGCCGAAAAAGCTAGGAAAACCGAAACTGTTGGAACTATCGGAACTGCAGGAATTGTCGAGAATAACCGAAACTGTTGGAACTGCAGGGAATAGCCAGAACTACCAGGAAGGCAACATGGTGCATCAATGGCACATAATGTAGTAAAGTAATGATGGGCATAGCATGGTGTGGTGCGGTGAGGTGCAACATGATGACGAAATGCAGCACAACGATAGGTGAAGGAGTCACCTTGGAGAATCAGTTGAAGCAGCATGTCTTCAACTAATATCATGTATCATCTTCTTAGAGATGATCTATGCTCTTATCTAGATAATTCAAAGTGTTGACTTCTATTGTAAATTTACTATCTCTCTCTCTCTTTCTCTGATGAACTTTGAAGAACATAAAAGAAGAATTGATCAAGGGTTTTTCCACATTATGGGGTTTGTCCCTAGCTAGTGCCACATCTCATGTCCTCTTCTCTTGGCTTGTCTTCTGCGATTTATATTTATGTTATATTTGTAGTTTACTTTAATGCTAATGTGATTGCTAATCTGTAAAAGATAATGAGCTAACTGTGAAAATTGAAATAAATTTCTCTAGCATAGAACATACCTAAAATTAACAATGTTGCACAACATTTCTTATTGGTGTACAGAAAGAGCTGGATTTATTTTCAAAGTTATTTGAGGGCCAAATTGTATGGTTTTGACATGGGTAGGGTTTGAATCAACTACGCATAGATCAATCTGATGGTTGTTATGGGTTTCCTTTACTACTTCCTCTAAGGACAATGTGCTAGGAGTTGGACTTTGGAGTATGTGTTCAATCAAATGATCTTCATCCGGTGGTCCTCCTCCCATGGTTGTTTCTAAGGTATAGAGTTGGGCTGAGTAGATTTCATCTTGTTTCTTCTCTTCCAGCCATAAAGGTAAGTCATGTTATGGAGATGGCTAAGCAAGAGGGTATAGGACTAATTGCTTGGACATATGCCGATTTTTTATAGTCATATTTCCAGCCTTGCAGCTACTATAGGCATCAACAGTGGCTAACTAGGGCCTCCCAAGAATGAGAGGGTAACCAATAATCTTGGCCTTAGGATGGAGAACTAGGAAGTCTACAGGGGACTCCCAAGAGTCAATGGAGACCATCACATCCTCCACAATCCACTTAGGGGTGACTGTGAAATAGTCTGCAAGTTGCAAGATTGTTGTGGTCTTTCTTAATGAACCTTGAAGATTGAGCTTGAGCATGGTGTGCTTAGCCATTCCATTAACGACAACCCCAAGATCAATCAAACTATGTGGGACAATGGTGCCATTGATGTACATATCTACTACAAGGCTTGCAGGGTCCAAATACTTTGGACAAATTACTTGCCACAACATTAAGTCGGAAAACTATCCAATGACATTAATGGTAGGCATGTATCTTTTTCACCTCCCTAAATGTTTGAAGAACTTTTCCATAATCAACTTGTTGTAAATAGGTACATCCTTTATGGCTTGGAGAAGTGGAATTTTGGCACATGGATTTTTCAATTCACCCAAAAGTTCATTCTCTTCTGGGGTAGGCTGGACTAGATGAGTTAATCTATCAGCAAAGGGTGGTGGATTTACTCTAGGCATGCTTTCTTCTCTTCCCTCCTCACTCTCCATAGGTGGAGGAAGATGTTTGTTGTCCGAGAGTACTCTCCCAGATCTTACGTTGATTTCCTGAATCTTCATAGCATAAGCAAGATAGGAGGTCTCTCCACTATATACTTTTTGTGCTTGTCTATTGTCTGGGTTTGGATTTGTGTGGGCAGACTTCTGCGGTTGATTAGGTGGAACAGGGTATAAAAGTTGTGGTTGAGTAAGTGGTGAAGGCAATAAAGTTGTAGCATTGTTGTATGGGGGCTTCCACCCCTGGGGCGGTGCACTCCACTGAGGTTGTGGCAGAGCATATGGTTGAAATGACTAGCTGGTCGGTTGGGAATGGTATTAAGGTGTAAAGGACCAAGGAGGGGGTGTAGCCTAGGAAGGATGAGTAAGGGCCCTCCAAGAGGGAATGGATGTGGTCTGGTTGGGGTTCTAATAGGCATGGGATGACCCTTTCATGCCCTATTGGTATGGACGAGGCCCATGAGGTCTCCTTTGATTTATGTAGCAAAGTTGTTCAGTAACCCCTTCAGTTCCCTAATACACAACTTTTAGTCTAGGTAGAGAAGGGCACTTGTCTATGGAGTGGTCTTCTTCACAGACAAAGCAGACTTCAATAAGATTCAATGAACATTCATTCCTTGGGTGCCTCGTTGTGCATCTAGGACAGAAAATGGCTAAAGCTCTCTTTGCCTCCTCCTGCTTTCTCTTGATGTGCATAGTGTCCATCTGTAGGGCAACGGTTTGCAACATCCCACTCTTTAAATCTTCTAGCATATTTCCAATTTCACCCTTGATGGATGTATTGGAAGAGGATGGACTTACCATAGGTTGGCTACCCCTATCATTTTAGCTAGCTTCCCTATAATGGTTCGTAAAGATAGTCTTGATATCTTCATAGGGTAGCAGGTAGATGTCCCCTCCTTCTAGCCTGTTTAGTGTATCCATAAGATCTTCCCTTACCCCTCTAAGTAGGACTAGCCTCATTGAGTTAGGATCAAGTGTGCACCTAGCCCTTCTATAGCTAAGTTGGAATATTTCTTCATAATCCTCTAGGGATTCATCATGCCCTAAGGTCATCCTAAAAATATCCTCTTTAGTGTCGTTAGACCTATAGTAGTCTTGATACTTGTTGTTGAAGGCTTGCTCCATCTGAGCCCAAGTTGTGATGTTATCCCCAAGTAAACCCATTTACTAGCACAAACCTGCATCCTTGAGAGTGGATGGGAACAGTTTCAACCTCTCTTCATCATTGGTGTAATCATAGGTTCTTCGTATGACATAAAACTCAAACAAGAAAGTGTTTGGATTTTCTAAGGTCAAGCCATGGAAATAAGGAAGAGAAAAGGGGCTTATGTTCTTCATCTTGGTATCTCCATTAGTTTCTCTAATGGGAAAGGCACCCTCGACTCTTTCTCTATTTCCTCTGTAATTTCTATTTTCGGTAATTGGGTTAGTTGGAATGGGTTATTCTTCTTCTTCTTCTCCCCCTATAGGCTCTTCAAATATATCTGGCTGTTCACCTAAGTGGTTCCCAAATTCATAGCCACCGAAGAAGAGGAAAGGTTGGATGTTTGAAGCGGTGGGGGTATTTGGGAGAAACTTCCCTAAGTTATCCCTATTCCTATGAGGCATGCAAGAAGTGTTTTTGTTCTTTTTTATTCTTTTTCTTCAAGCTTTAAGAATAATTGTAGAATTGAAATCACAAACTGAATGGAAACTAAATGCTTGAATGAAATCTCACATGCAGAGTGGAAAAGAAAGCAAACTAAATTACTTTTGCAAAAATGAAACTACTAGAAAAATTTCATAGGGAGGGAATGGAAGAAAGAAAGCATAAATCACATATTACTAAGATACCTCTCTGGCAATGGCACCAAAATGTGATGAGCACCAATATTGCAGCAAGAATGTTGGAACTCCTAGGGCTACCAACTTTACATTATCAATTGGGGTTCGTACCAACTTCAAGGCGACAATGTTGCATACACAAGTAAATGTGATGGGTTTGCTATTTGTCACTGCTAAGCTGGCAATTGACCACTAAGTTTTTTCAAGCAAGAATTCTATTTCTTCAGAAGAAGCTTGATTACCAATGAGGAAAGGAGAAATCTACACTAAAATAAATCTTTTCTACTGCAGTAAGGAAAAATAATGAAATCAAATGCTTAAGCGCACAATTTTTCTAACTAACTGCTAAGAGGCTTTGCTTCAAAAGAATGCTAGGTTAACATGGATGCAATCCTACTATCCTAGGCATGTAAATTAAAACATCAAACATTCTACTGTTGTGCTTGTAAATGAACAAAATAACTCTGTTTTCCTTTTTGTCTTTTTTGTGTGAAAGTGTGAAAGCCAACTTCTTTTGGTGATGTGGCAGGTGGCTTAGGGATGATGGTGAATGGTCAGAAGGATTGGTAGACAATTAGGGGTCCTTTGTAGTTTCCTAAGGGCTTTTTCCCCAATTCAACCTCAAAACAGGCCACTACATGTCAACCTACAGGATGTCCTAAATTGTTACAGGATCCCCTTTATTCCTACAGGATACAACCGAGAGAAAAAGGAGGGATGTTGAAGGTGATGTAAGGCTTAGGGAAGGTGGATGGTGAATGGAATGAGGCAAGAGAGTGCCTAGGACTCCTACAAAGCTCAAAACCATAGTTGTGAGATGGCTAGATATGCTCAAAAATATTGGAGAAGTATTCTTGTGAAATTATAAAATTGGTGAGAGTTTTAGTGAAAAAAGTGATGACCATGGATGGATGAAGTTGGGATGAGGTTTCTGAACATGAAATCTCTATGTATTGCTAAAACTCATCCACTACATCAAATATTGACATTTATCCATAAATCATGTAAACAAGAAGGATGTCAATTAACTAAGGAAAACAAAATTTCATGAGCTAGCTGTCTATTTCATCCACGGGAAAACTTGCAGAATAATATGAAACCTTGATGATATATAATGTAAGACTGAAGATAGAAGAAATGATAACTAAATCCTATTCTTGTAAACTAATCAAATGATGGACTATTTAGACTATGACAGTAAGAGTTCATAGGATAAAATGCTACACAAAATATGAAAATGAATGAAAGAGATAAATACATTTGATCTCTAAACCCTAGGACCCTAAAACTGGATCCAATGGGGATCTAAGCCTCCTATTGAGGTGCCAAGATAATTGTAGACATGTAGCCTAACCATTGGACAAATGGAGTCAACATGAAAACTGAACATTTAACTGACTCGCTAAAAATTAACTAATTTAGTAACTGACTTGCATATGAAAGAATATCACTAGAACCTTAGGGCCTTCTCCTATGGCTTCAAATTCAGATTATGGCCACCCACTCTTGCAATATTTGATAATAATACCAAACTACCAAGGAAAATTGTTGCAAGTTCGCAGTTTGCCCAAAACAAAATTAGAGCGCTGAGATTATTTCACACCTACTCACTCTAACTGATCCACAAGATGATTGATCTGATGAATTCAAACAACCAGTGTAACCACACAAGCAACATATCCATTGATTGAGTTCTTATCATATGCTTGTTCATGAGAAAAATAGAGAACATACTAATTGATAGCTCCAATAAAAAATTGCAAACAAATTTATCTTTGACGAGATTGAAGAAATTAATACCACTTGCTAATTTAAAGAATGTTGCAAAAGGATCCTCAAATGAATGAACACTAAATTTCAACTCATCTTGGAGATTGCAATTTTTCTCTAACTGGTCTACATACCATGAATACAAACCTTTATCTAAATCCTTCCTTTCATGCAATTTCAACTTATAGTTTTCATGATAGGGTTGCAAATATTCATGTGACCTCTGTGATGAAAGCACTGTTGGAGAAGAAAATGATTCCAATTTCCAAACTAAGACTCCATCACCCTTCTTTTCAAACTCACAACTACCTAAAGGAGGAGAACTTTGATTGTAGAAACCATCCAAATAATCGACTATTGGATAATTGAAAACTGGAGATGGCTACTGCCAATTTATGCTAGTTTGGGATTTCTTTCCTGCTTCCTTAGTGATCTTATAATTTTATTTCAACAATAAAAATGTAACATAACATAATGTTAGAGAGTTATCATAAAAAAAAATCATTTTTTTATTTATGTGAAATGTCAAAACTATAAGATTTCAACTGCTCATCAGATTCAATACCTTCATCATATTCTTCATTGTTGTCGTAAGTGAAAGTTCCCATCAACCTTTTTGTGTTTTTCATCAATGCATATAGCTTATGGTCTGACAATGGGGAAACCTCCTCCCTAATCACTTCTCTTCTTTCAACTTTTGTTTTGGTCCTTTTGATTAACAGATTCACTTCCACATCAACAACAATTTTTTGAATATCCTTGAAAGTGGCAAGATTCCTCTCTCTGAGATGATAGGCAAGCTCAACATCAAAATCATATGGATAGTGATTCTTGTTGAGAAATATTTGGTTGTGTCATGAGGCTACCTCTTTATATTTTGGTACTCAACCATAATCTTAAAAGGGTTGTTTTTAACGTCCCGCCTATCAAATAAAATGTGTTCAAAATGTTGGAAATTAGGAATGCTTACAATTTTTGAACTTCTATACCACTTCCTAACTTCTCCTAAAAGGCTTTGAGAAAACAAACTTAATTTTACATCTTCATGATCTACTTCCTCAAGGTCAATGAAGTCAATGATTTTTTCTACATGCTTCCTTGTTGTGATCTTACTTGTACCATCAAATTGAGGTAGCATATGACCATAGTTTTGTGATATCTAGGGCAAAGGGGATGGAAAAATTGATGGGGTATACCAGTCAATAGGCATGACTGAGATCTGAGATGAACTTTTACTAGTTTCACTATGATTATCATTTGGTTCTTGTTCAGGACAACGTATAAAAGAGGAGATGAATTTACAACTTCAAGGGAATGATACACAATTCTAAAAGGGGACTCATGTGAAGATTTTTAGTCTACATTTGGATTCAATAGATAGAAGAAAATTCTTTGGAAATTTTCACGAAATGATAGGGGAAATTCATAAAACATAATGCTATACCTTGAAGAAAATTCAAGTTTAAGTACCCAACTTTCACATATTGTCCTTCCATCCTTCTACTAACAAGTCTTGTCCTTCTCTAAATCTAATTTGAAGTTTTTGGAGTCACCCGATGACTAGTTTAGCCTTTTTAAGTCTGATTTTGTCCACCATCAATAATTAGATCTAAACTTTGACGATATTTCTTGGGAAAGATGAAACCTTTTACTCCTTGCCAACAACACCACTATGTCCTCACCTTATAATTTAAATCTAGGGTGAGAAAATGTTTATAGGGGTATCCACAAATATCTATTTGATAGAAAATTGGCCTTTCCTTATCGGAGGGGGCACCCTCACTTAAAGTAAAGGTCAAATTTTGTAAACAATAATTCTCAAGGATTCTGGACAGAGGTTAGATCTGTAAAGGTAAATAGAATTTAATGATGATGGTAGATATAATTTTGAGGGAGTGTCATTGAGAATGGATCCACGATTCAACTGTTTACATAAAATTATTAGATCTTTACATGAGACACTTATGAAAATAGAGGCAAGTCAGGTACTATTTAAAGTCATAACATATGTCATAACATACGTTCAGTTTTGAAAATAACTTGAAATTACATAAAGATATCCAATCACATGTAACAGGCCATAAATTGAATTCTGCAACATATATTTCATGATCAAATATCTAGAAGAATATCATAAAGGAGCACATAGTTAAAGGTGAATTCCATTATAGTTTAGAAAGAAGAGTAGTCATTTAGAGCATCTAAATAGATGAATTATGAAAAAAACTATTTTGGAGCCAATTTAAAGGTGAAAAATCAACAAAGACACATTGAATAACATACAAATAAAAAAGGTTAGAGAAAATTGAAACCCATACCATAGGAATCTCTAGTCAAGTGGAAAATTACCAACACTCATAATTTTCTTTTAGCAAAAGAAGGTACATACACAAGTCCTCTACCAAATCCAAACCCTTTTCCATGCTTTGTTCGGTTTAATTACATTTTATCAAAGTGATAAAACATACTAGAAACAATGTACCTATTATCCACTAAGTGGATCAAAACCAATTGAAATTAGAAACATCAAGTTTTAAAAGCTAAAACCAAGTTAAAGCTAAGAGTAAAATTGCAATATCATTTTTTATAAAATCAACCTTATCTTATATACTTATTTTGCCCCTATCCATTACTTTTTGTCCATATCACCAACATAATAATAAAAAGGTCCAAAACTAACTGAAAGGACAATAAAACTTAATGATGAGCTGCACAACAATTGCATAGTAGGCCTCAGCTCAGTGCTGACATGAGCTGGACTAAGTGAAACCAATCTTATGGGAATGATGATAAGGCTATTGAGTTGAGAGTATGACCCACCTAATGCCTCTTTCCATACATGCAAAGCTCAGAACTACCCAGTTATCACCTGCGGAGAAAAAATTTAATTTTTTGAGTTTGACTAAATTTTCCTATTCCAAAAAAAAACAATGTCTATCCTTTCATCACATGTACCTTATGACTCCCACAAAGCATCAAAACTCCAAAAATATTCACATTTACAAATCGAATTTCCAAAATCTCATAATTCTATCAGCAAGGAATTGTGAAAATGGGTCTCCAAGTGACACCAATAGTTGCCAAACTATATGACCTATGCAAAAACATAGATAGGTTTTTATAAAATAACTTGCTTTGGAGAGAAATGTTTCTTTGTTTCTTGAAATAGTGCCCCAGATTTTGAGAATCTATTAGCCAAGATCATGACTAAAACAATAGATTGTAGAGTCAGAAAAAGACGATTTAAAGATGCATTTGTATCGCCCAATCCATGACACCCGTGTAGAAACGGAAGCATATTTTTTGTTTTGTTTCCCATGCTTGAGAAAAAAGTCTTTCCATGTTTTCAAATTAGACTCCATTTGTTCAAAAGATGATTTTGAAAATAATGACTAAAACAGTCTTTGTGAAGCTGATTCGTAGCAAATTATGGAAGACTTCTATGGTCGATATGGTTGTAGAACTGTCCTGGAAAAACAGAGCAAAAGGGTGTGCTTGGAATGATAGAGTGATGGTGTAGAACCCCTAAAGTACATTTTCCAATGCTTGCAGACCTTGAAGATAGATGATTCCAGCTTGTGCAACAAATTTGCAATGACTATGTAGGTCATAACTTTGTGCAGTTGTTGCATAGCCATTTTCCAAAAAATGAAACAAAACTTTTCCTCACACCCCTATTAGCCTACTCCCAGCCATATTTTGTGTGACTATCATTTTTCCTAAGAGAAGAGTGCTAATTGAAGATTCAAGAGAGAAATCAGGGCAGTATGAAAAGAGATTTGAAATTGGGCCTTTTGTTTTTCTTTGGTCATGAGTATGAACTTAGGATAAGGGTTTTTATGGCTATTATGGTCATGAACGATAAATTATATTATGATTTGTGGGTTTGTAATATCTATCATGATGAAATGTGTTAAGTAGTATAGGTGATAATGATGAGAGATGAGTAATGGGTGTCTATATGCATATGATCTTAGATGTAAATGTAAATGTAGGGGGTAGTTTGTGGAAGGGATTTTATGAAATAGGGTATATGAAAGGAGTATAGGAATGAAAAAATTATATGGTAGGGATATATGAAAGGGGATCATAACTTATAAATGGTGGAATGGGCATGATGAAACGTACTCAACAACGTCCTCAGCATAACCTTAAAAATGAACTAAACTTATTTTTTTGGTTCTAATGGGTGAACCATAACCCTTCGAACCCTAAATGACTTTATATGCGAAGATGATCTCATGACCTTCTCCTTGACTCATACTCTCTCACATTTTGTCTTATCATTATGGACCCTCTATGAAAAACTTGTAATCATGTCAAATATTGACTCTTTAGAATATGATAGTAACAATTCATAGCCTACATTTTTACACAAAATCTCAAAATGAATGAAGGAGACAAATACATTTTATCTCTAAGACCTAGGACCCTAACATTGTCTCCAATGGGGATCAAAGCCTCCTATTGAGGTGTGACCAAGAACACTATAGACTAGTAGCCTAAAAATTAACTTACTGGCTAAAAATTATATAATTAACTAACTAACTTACATATGATAACAGATAACTAGAACCTTAGGGCCTTCTCCTCGGGCTTCAAATTCTGATGATGGCCACCCATAGCTATAGTATTGAAAAACAATACCAAACTACCAGGGCAAATTTTTGGAAAATAACACACTACTGAAAAAAATGTGTAGAGGGTTGAGCTTACTTTACACACCTAATCACTCTAATTGATCCACAATCTAATTGATCCCATAAATTCAAACAACCAATGTAACAACGAAAACACCTTATCAACTGGTTGAGTTCATTTAGTGTTCTTTATCAAGAGTAAAACATAAGACATATTGAATGACAACTCGAATAAAAACTTGCAAACGAATTCAAATTTCACGGGATTGAAGAACTTAAGCCCACTTGCTGATTTCAAGAATGTTTCAAAATGATCCTCAAATGAATCAACACTGAATTTTAGCTCAACTAACAGATTGCAATTTTTCTCTATGTGGTCTACATATCATGAATACAAACCTTTATCTTCATCCTTTATTTCATGCAATTTCAACTTATACCTATCATGATAGGGCTACAAATCTTCATGTGACCTTTAAATGAAACCATTTCTAAACAAGATAATGATGCCGACAATCGAACAAAGTATCCATCATCTTTGTTTTTAGACTGACAACTAGCTAAAGGAGGCTAACTTTGACTGCAGAAACAATCCAAATAATTAGCTATTGGATCATTCAAATCCTAAGAAGGTTGTTACCAATTTATGCTTGTTTGAAATTGCTTTCCTACATCCTTAATGGTCTTATAAATTTCTTTCAACAATTCAAATGTAACATAACATAAAGGTAGAGAGTTATCATCAAAAAATTCATTGTTTTATTTATGAGAAATATCAAAACTATAAGTCTACAAATGCTTACTTGATTCAATACTTTCATCATATTCATCATTGTTGTCATAACTGACACATGCGAGATGACATCTTTCCTTAAATTATAGAAATTGATCCTATTGCTAAGAACATGTTGTTGATTTCTCTTCAGGACTATTTTCAAATGAATAAATAAAATAACTAGTTTCTATCTCATGGTGACATAGATCAACCACCTTTCCTTCTTCTGCCAAATATTCTTGGAGAGGAGGTCTTCTTCACTACCCTCTAACAACAATTTTGTTTTGGATAGTAAAAATTTCAACAAACCATTCCATGGCTTTCATCAATGCATCCATCTTATGGTCTGACAATGGAGAAACCTCCTTCCTAAACACTTCCCTTCTTTAAACTTCCACTTTGGCCCTTTTGATCAGCAGATTCACTTCAAAATCAACAATAATCTTTTGCATATCCTCCGAAGTGGTGAGATTCCTCTCTCTGAGATGATAGGAAAGCTCAACATCAATACCATTGGGATAATGAACCATAGCCAATCCTGTGGGAGGTCTTACGTTAGTAGGGATGGAATCATAAACACCATTGAACTTAGTAGAGAAATCTTGGACTGTCTTACTAGGCTACCTATTTACATTTGAATACTTTGCCATAATATGAAAACAATTTATTTTAACCTCCCACCTATCAAGGAAAATGTGTTTAAACTATTGGAAACTAGGAATTCTGTCAGCTGTCAAACTTCTATACCAATTCCTAACATCTCGTGAAAGGATTTGAGAAAACATGCTTAATTTGACATCTTCATGATCTACTTTCTTAAGTTTAATGAAGTCAATGATTTTTTCTACATGATTCCTTTTTTTTTATCTTACTTGTACCATCAAATTGACCTAGCCTTTGACCATAGTTTTGTAGTAACTCATGCAATGGGGCTTGCAGAATTAATGGGGCTAGAAGATTTAATGGGGCATACCAGGAAACAGCCATTTTTGAGGTCTGAAATGATGTTGTACTAGATGGACTATGATTATCATTTGGATCTTGTTCAAGACGACCAATAAAAAGATGAGATGCATTTGCAACTCGAAGGGAATGATATATAATTATAAAGGTGACTCATGTGAACATTTGTAGTCTACATTCAGATTCAACATGTAGAATAAAATCCTTTGGATATTTCCAAGAAAGGACAGGAGGTAATTGATAAAACAGAATATTATATCTTCAAGAGAATTCAAGTTTAAGTACTAGAATTTCACATACTATCCTTCCATCCTTCTACTGACAAGGCTTGTCCTTCTTTAAATATGATTTGAATTTTTTCGAGTTACCAGGTGAATAGCTCATCATTTTTATGTCTGACAATTGTCCACCATCAACAATTACATCTAAATTCTGATGATCTTTCCCAGGAAATATGAAATCTTTCGCTCCCAAACAATGGTGCCACTAGGTTGTCACCCTATAATTGAATCTCAATGTTGAGAAAAGTTTTATAGGGTTACCCAAAAACATATTTTGGCTAGAAAATTGGCCTTTCCCAACGGGAGGGGGCTCCCTCACTTAAAATAAAGGTGAACTTGTGTAAACAATAATGCTCGAGGACATTTGAGAGAAGCCAGATCTATAAAGGTAAATAGAATTTAGTGATGATTGCTGATAGACTTGATAGGGAGGGCCACTGAGCATGGATCCATGATTAAAATTTTTACCTAAAATTATTAGAGCTTTACATGAGACATTTATGAAAGAAGAGGCAAGGAAGGTACTTTTTCAAGTCATAACATCTGTCATAACATAGGTTCAACTTTGAAGATAACTTCAAATTACACAAGGATATCCAACCACATGTAACAGAGCATAAATTGCATTTTTCAACATTATTTTTTGATCAAATATCTAGAAGAATAGCTAAAAGGAGCATGTAGCGAAAGATGAATTCCATTATAATGTAGCAAGGAGATAAGTCATTCAGAGCATCTTCATAGACAAATTCTGAAAAAATAATAATAATAATAATAATAAATAAATAAATAAAAATAAATAAATAAATAAATAAAATAAAAATAAAATAAAAATAAAATAAAAATAAAATAAAAATAAATAAATAAATTAAAATAATAAATAAATAAATAAATAAAAATAAATAAATAAATAAATAAACAAAAAAAAACAATTAAATAAATAAACAAACAAACAAAAAGTACAACCAATTTAAAAGTGAAAAATGTAACAAACACACCATGAATAACATGCACATATGAAAGGTCACAAAAACTTGAGATCCATAACATAAGAATCTTTGGTCAATTGCGAAATTCTCAGCAGTGATAATTTTATTTCAGCGAAAGATAATAGATATACATGACTTCTCCCAAATCCGAACCCTTTTCCATGTTTTGTTCAGTTTAAAGACATTTTTGCAAAGTGAAAAAACATACTAGATACAATATACCTGCTATCCACTAAGTGGAGCGAAAACCAACTAAAATTAGAAACATAAACTTTCTAAAGCTAAAACTTAGATAAAGCTAAGAATAAACTGCAATATCAATTTTGATAAAATCAACATTACCTCATATACTTATTTGAATCCTATCCATTATTTTCCATTCATATCACCAGCATCATAATAGCAAGGTCCAAACTAACCGAAAGGACAAAAAAAATGAATGATGAGTTGCATAACAATTGTGTATTAGGCTTTAGCTCAACATAGACATGGGCTAGCCCAAGTGAAATGAAGAATATGGGGATGATCACAAGGTTGTTGAGTTGGAGTAGGACCCATATGATGCCTCTTTCTATGTGTGCAAAGCTCAAAACTGCCTTGTTAGCACTTGTGCAACAAAATTTTAAATTTCTAACTTTTACTGTCTTTTCTCACTTCGAAACAAAAAAATGTTCTATTGTTCATCACTTGTACCTTATGACTCTAAGAAAGCACCAAAACTCCAAAAATATTCACATTTACAAATTGAATTTCATAAATCACAGAATTATATCAGCAAGAAGTTGTGAAAATGGGTCTCCAAGTGACCCTTGTAGTTATGAAACTATACCACCTATGTAAACCCTGAGATAGGATTTTGTAGCGTAGCTTTCCTTTGAGAGAAACCTCCCACAGTTTCCTCAAATGACACCCTAGATCCTCAGAATATGTTACCCAAAATCATGACTAAAATAGTAGATTGCAGAGTCCGAAAAGTAGGCTTTAATGATGCATTTGAATCTCCAATTTTATGACACGTGTAGAGAAACTGAAGGAGGTTTTTGTTCTATGACATATGCTTGAGAAAAATATATTTCCATGTTTTAAATTAGGCTCCATTTGGTAAAATGAATATTTTGAAAATGATGACTAAAACAGTTACTTTGCAATGCAATTTCATAGTAGTGTGTGGCACACATCCATGCTTGATATGGTTGCAGAAATTTCCTAGGAAAATAGAGCAAATGGGTATGTTTGGAAATACACTCTGATGGTGTAGAACCCCTAAAGTAGTTTCTCCGATGCCTGTAGGCCTTCAAGATAGTTGATTCCAACTTGTGAAACAAATGCACAACGATTGTGTATCTAATAACTTTGTGCAGTTGTTGCATATAAATTTTCCCACAGTCGAAAAAAAACTTTTCCTGAAACCACTATCAGTCTACTCTCAGCCCTATGTTTTGTGATTGCTAATTTTTCTTGAGAAAAGAGTGGTAATTGTAGGGTGGAGAGAAAAATGAGGGCAGTATGAAAACAAATTTGACAATGCGACTTTTGTTTTTTGTTTAATCATCAATATGAACTTAAGATAAGGGTTATTATGGTTATGACGGTCATGAAAGATAAATGATAGTTATCTGTTTTGGGGGTGTAATATCTGTTGGATACCTATACCAATAGGTTTCATATTTCATGATTGGAAAATTCAAATGCCAAATATGCTCTACATTGTTGATACAAAGATCCCATATTTCCAAGACAAGGCAAGGTGTGTACATGCCTTCATGTTTACTAAATTTTGATGGATGGTCCAACAGCCTAATCTGGATCATGCCATGTTTCAATTTTCTATTGTAGAATAGAGAAAGAAATCTATCCAAACTGTTTAATCTTGGTAGATCAATAGTTAAGCAGAGAAGCTAAGGTTCCCAACTGCTTAATCTGGGGCCTTGGAAGCAATAAGGGTAGTGATAGATAGGCAATCAAAAGAAAAAGCCAATGGAAAAGAAAAGGCACATAAGGGTCTGCAAGTCCAAGTGCACCCTCCAAGAAGAAACAAAAAATGCTAGGCAAGTAGATGGGTAGGTTGATGGGGTTACAAAAGTGATATTCCTTTCAAACTAAATCTTGCTGGTCAATATAAGGAAAACAACACAATGGAGCATGTCTAATTTCCCTTTTTCCTTGCTTAACACTCATCACTAACATCCCTACACCAGTTGTGTTTGTGAAAGAATTCAAGGTTTTATGTTGGTTCTAGTTTCCTTTAGGAGCCACATTTCTTGTGCAAAATTCTTTTCATTTTGATCTACTCCCTAAGCTAAGTTGTTTTCAAATAAACTTAGTGATATCACTCCCCATTCACCCTCTTCCTCCATATTAACCCTTAACTTCTATTATCTAATTCCCTATGTCACCCTTTCCCTACTGTTATAACACCATGGTGTATAAACCCTAAGCATTCTATAAATATCCCCCCTTGGCATTATAGCCATATGTTCACCACTAGGGAATCAAATGGACATCTGGTCAGTTTGAGAACCCAAGCCTAACCTCTTTTTCTCCTTCAGAACTCATCTACCTGTTCAACCCTTCATTTTGCCTAAGAAACCTTGGAAAAAACCCATTTGCACCCTTTAACCCGCTCAAAAGGAAAAAATACCTTGAAAACCCACTTTTTTCGCCTTATCCTAAGTTTGGGGTTTATGTGCAATTTTATACAAAAATACATTGAAAAAACCCAATATCCCAACTTATCCAATGTTTTGAGCTACGTGCGATTTTGCAAAGAAATTACATGAAAAACCCATTTTTCCTAAGTTTTTGTGATATGTGTGCCTTTATAAAAATACATTAGAAAACCATGCAATTCGCAAATATTTCTAAGGGTCCCGCCAGACAGAAATCCCATGGAAAATCATTTTTTATTACCTGCCCGATGCCGTATCGTCTGGACAGGTTATCGGCCTGTCGACCGTCCGATCGGTTGCTTTTCGTCAAACGGCTCTCGTGGATATCGGACTGGCCCCAACGTCTGAAAGATAGCGTCCGATATCTGTCAGAGGCTGATGTCAGGCCTTGGCCATGCGTCGCCCCCACAGCGTATCAGAGCCCCCTCTGACAGATTCCCTTCTGTATCATAAGCGGTGCGATATGATACCGCCTGCGGTTTCCGGTTTTCCGCTAATATGCCTACCAGCATCAGCGATACGTCACTGCCAGCGTCATCGCTGCGTCCGCGCCCCCGTCCGCCATTGCTCCACCTGTCTGCCACCTCACCATCCCTGTGGACCACTCATGAGCCGCCACGTCACCTGATGACGTCATGCTGACGTCATCCGAAAAAGGCGCCAATGTTCCAAAAATCCATATTTTTGCTAATTTTTCGCGTTTTTTGCACTTTTTGCATAAACTTCTATTGCGCCTTCTGCATGCATTTTACATCCAAATTTGCACCAGCCTGCTGAATTCGACCTGGAGACCTTTGGCGCGCCTATCCACCTGCATTTGTGACCCGGACCGTCAAGTTTACCAGGTATTTATCCCTGCGAATCCTCTCTGCGCCTGGTTTTGTCTACAAATTGACTATATTCACTTAAAAACACTGAAAAACACATAATTCACCAGCAAATCCCTGTGCCCAGTTCCCATTTGGAGTTGGAAGCTCGAAATTCACTAGCTAAGCCTTGTTACCCAAGCTTTCTCATAACCTGCATTCTGTTCGCGCAGTCGTGAACAGGGAAACCGAACCTACACCTCATTACTAAGAAAAACTCTGTTAAACACAAGTATTTGCTCTCCCTTCACTACTGTGTGCAGTATTTCAATTGCTGCCATTGACCTTTCTGCGCTCTGTTTCTCAATTCACCTCTTCTTCCAAGAAATACTCTTTTTTGTTACTCAGCATAAGTAACACTAATTTACATGCAAAACAGATTTCTTAAGTAACCATGGAAACTCCAGTAGCACCTGTGGCCCTCAATATTGCCCCTTTGAATGCCCCTCAGAGAGAATTGGAGTGGTAAGTTGTAGCAGACTTGGATTACCAAATTGCAGAAGAATTCCTATCACAAAGCAAATTCCACCTCCACCTGCTAAACGAATTAAAGGCCAAACATGTAGCTGGAACATATATATTGGGCATTTGGGATTCCTTCCTCCCAATCTTCAAGCTTCCTCAGGTCAACCAATTCCCTGACCTAATTCACCTATGTGCTGAGTGTTATGATCCCACTCAGAGAGCTGTGCTTGACCCTTCAGGCTCAGTTGTGTTCTACATCACCCCTGAGGCCATCAGA
>APFE030628352.1:1458-39175 GCA_000404065.3 Pinus taeda | reverse complement strand
ATAACCTTAAGAAGGGTCAAATATAGGCTGTCCAGTTATGACCATGTGAGGTTGCCTCACATAGAACAATATGCAAATCAATCAAAATGGAAGAGAGGCACATTAGAGGAACCTGTCACACAGGAAGAACTAAATGAAAGAGCGAGAAGAAATCTCCTTAAGATGGCTGACTTAGAGCTTCCTGTACAGGTGTTCTCTCTTACAAACCCTCAAGAAGGAGCAGCTGCCTCATCCTCCACAGCACATCAGGAGGCAGTCAAAACTACAAATCAAGCCTCCAACAAAGGCAAGGATAAAGAGATGGTGCAAGAGCAGCCCCTACAGCAACAACAGGTACAAGAAGAACACGTACAACAGCAAGAAAAGGAGCAGCCAGGGCAAAAAGAGCAAACAGCAGAGGCCCCAATGGTCACTGAGCAGCAGCCAGCACAAATGGTGCCTCCTAGGAAAGAATCAAGAGCTGAAGCTTCAGTCCTCCAAACCCCACAAAGAGAGGACATAAGCAAGAAAAGGGACAGAGAGACTCCCCTCACTACATCAACAACTCAGGGGTAAAAGAGGAAAATATTGAACCCTTTTCGGAAGAAGAAATGCCAATAGGGAAAACTTCGGGTATGGGCCTGCCTAGCATGGAGGCCTCAGCAAGTTCCTTCCAGCAGGAACAAGAGAGGGCAGCAGGAGGAGAAGTTAGCTCCTCAAGCCAACAAAGAGCAGGTGAACAGAGCATTAAGCAGCAGTTCAAGGACATCAAGAAGAGGAATGAGCCCATAAAGCTACAATTGTACAATCATTTGCTTAAAATGGCTCCCACCAACCAGCAAAGACTCATGTCTGCTTATGATGTCCAGGAGGGCAAAATGATCATGAGCCATTTCATGCCAGCCGTGCAGCAACCACAGTCAGCTGCAAACTACATCAGGACCAACCTTGAGGTCCTTGCCAAGGACATCCACCCGATGGATCAGATTGAATTACACAAACAAACGGGTGAGATGGTGTATGCCTCCTTGGCAGACAAAACATTGGTGAACTACAGGCTACAAAATAGCCTAAATAATACAACTACACAACTTGAGTTGGAAAGGGCATCCTCTCAGGCAAAGGACAATAGGATCAAAGCTTTGGAGGACATCATAATAGAGCTTGGGCATGATCCTAAGGATGTCAAAGCAGTGCAGGAGCTGTTGAAACTAAGGGATGCTGATATGGCAGCACTAAGGAAAATGATTAAGATCCCATCAACTCTTCATCCCCAAACTGAAGAAGTTTCCCAGCTTAGACAAGACAAGGATGCAACAGCTATGCTGGTAACACTGTATAAATAGCTCATCCAGACACAAGAGAAATTGGAGGAATCAGAGGCTGCACTTCAGGCAGCATTGCAACAAAAAGAGGCAGGCCAAACTTCACAACCTCCTCCAGAAACAATCAATCTAGAGGAAGCTCCTCAAACCACTGCCCCTCCCAGTCAGCAGACAGAGCAACCAGGACCCTCCACCTCAGCACCAACAACAGAGCAGGCTGAAAGCCTTGATATGCATAAGCTCAGAAATGAAATTCAAGTCTTGGAGGCCCAAATGTCGGAGCTGAATCAAGCCAAAGAAACACTGGCTAAGCTCAATGAAAAATATGACAAATCCAAGCAAAATGTGGCTGAGAGAGAAAGAGAGGTAAAGGCTCTCAAAAGGAGGATAAATGAGCTAGAAAAAGAGATCACACTGGACAAAGTAACAGCTGAGCTCAAGAGAATCCTATGGGCCAATATTGGCCAATCCATCACAAACCAGTGGGAATACATTGAGGCCATTCATGAGCAAATGGCGCTCATTGGAAAAGCACACAGGGAAATCCAAAGGGCAAGGGCATCTCTGGGCAGCATGCCTGAGGCTGCCACCAGAGTGATAAATGTGCTTAATTATAGGACAAGCTCTCAGCTGATCAAAATGGGAATTGCCAACAGGACTGAGACCATCTCAATGGTCAAAAGGGTCCTGACACTAAGAAACCTAGTGCAGACATTAGAAAGAAGAAGCCAAGATATGCAGGCAGACATCAATAAATTCATGGATAAATTCATTGCATTATAGAACATAGGTCTTCCTAGCTTGATGGATCCCTCAGGAAGACTACTTTCACATGAAAAATATGCCAAGAGGGTCAACAACTTTGCTGCTAATCAGATTGCAGAAAAGGTTGGCACATCAGCAGAAACAGGGCCAGCATCAGGACAAACCCTTTTCAACAGGGTGGAGAGCTTATTCTTTATTATGAATGAAATGAAACACTTGTTTGATGAGCCTCCCAATTTTTATAAGTATATAGAGGTAGATGAGACCATAGAGTCAATTTTGAGGCATCAATTGCCCACACAGGAAGTCTGGAACAGTTTGATACAATTGCTGCTAAACCAAAGCCAGTAATTATGTTTTTTCCTTTTGAAATATATAAATGGTCATGCACAGGAAGATTTTGATATGTCAACACGTATGCAGAGAGATGGCCAAGCCAACTCAGCAAAACCATTCGGCCACCACAGCAGCACTGACAGTGACAGATGACAAGGCCGAAAAGCTACAGGAGGACAGAGCTGCACAGACACGTCATTCAACAGTTATAACAAAGCATTCAACCGACTCAGTGACCTCCAAAGGTCGAAATCTTCTGACAAAATTAAAGAGCATTTATGTTGTATTAAAAGCTGTAATAAATTCCTATCTACCATTTCTGTACGAGTTGATGAAGATATTTTATTTCTCAGATGACTCAATGCCTGAGATATTTTGTATGAAACACTTCTATATATTCCCCCTTGCATAAGTTTGCAGGGGTTGGGGGTTGGATGTTGGATGTAATTGATATCTTTGATATAGTTCTTTTACTGTAAATTCTCAGAGAAGTAATACAAAGAAGGTGGAATTTCCAAAGCTCTGTGTGGTTTGATGCATTGAGGTGTTTAACTGAATGTTACAGGATTCCTGCGTATTTCATGACACAATAAGTCTTCCTTACAACTCTTTGTTATGTGTTTTCTTGTCTTTCATATCTCTTTCATGTTTCTGTGCTTTACAGTTAATGGCAAAGAAAAAGAATAGTTCCAGGATTTAATCACTCATTACCCTGAACTCAGTCGAAGCTGTTATAAATGTTTTCTTCAGTTATGGTAATAAAGGTGTAATTCTTAATTGCTACCCTTTCGCACTATATCTTTCATAGTGATTATTGTCTCAGGAATTCAAGTTTTTCTCCTGAGCAACATATCTCTTTCTCACACCCCAGCTTAGTGAAAAATTCTTAATTGCTTTTCACTGGCTGTTTTCATCTCACCATCATAATCTCAAGTTTTTTTTATGAAGTATTTAAATGGCCCTGTAATTCCAGCTGCTCAAACTCAAGATTTCAACAACCAGTAGCCACAGACTCCATTGCCCAATGGACTAACCTTATCTGCAGATTTCCACTTTAAGTACAGAAAGACATCCCTCCAACCAAACATAAACCAAAACCCCTACTTCATAACTAGCCTAAAATCTCCACAAAACAGAGACAAACCTTAACGAGAGAGCCCTCTCTGATTACAGCTAGGCTAGAAGTTGTAATCCAAAGATTGGTTAGTGGTTACCCTGGCCATATTCCCTTGGGAGTCAAAGGGAACAACCTGGGTGTTAACAGTATGGACGAAATTATAGGAATAGACTGAACACTAGATACCCGAGGGATAGAATGAACAAGGGGTTGCACCATTTCTTGTGATGTAAGTGTGAAAATTACATGTGATAATCCTGGAATGGGAGTTTGAGGTGAACCTGAACCTAGATTCTGAACAGTTGTTGGTATAGAAGACTGAACCAATGTTTTAGGAGTACTCGGGACATGATACTAGAGTGGTTGTTGGGTAGGTGTCGATGGATTAAGTTGGGAAGTTGGTTGGACTTGAAAAGGTAATTGTTGTGTAGGTTGAACAGGTTGATACACAGACACTTGAGAAGAAAATGGAATTGACTGTTGATTTAACGAAGGGTTCCAGATTGTATTCATTCCAGGGTAATGAATTCCAATGGTGGGTTGAGGCATAACAAGTTGACCAAAAATGGTTTGAGACATTTGAGCATAATTAAGATAATTTATGGCAGGGGGTTCCCCCCCAATTGTAGGGTAGGATCCAGCTAAAGGTTCTCCTCTGGGTGGAGGATACGATGGTTTCCCCCGAAGCGAGTAATAACCACATGTTGGGTTGATTTGAGGATTACCAACATTACCAAAAATCATATTAATAAATTGTTTAGATGTCAAACATTCATTAATATGATTAATTACACTAGTTGTCATGTATGAAGATTGATTTGAGGAAGAAGATCCTGAATAAGCTCCAACAAGAGAGTGATATCTAGGGGGTAGAAAACCACCATATAATGTTGACTCTGGAGAAGTAGAAAACATAGATGTGTCCGATGAGGTACTTCTAGAAGCCATCATAGACCAGTCAAAACCTAGTACGATATAGTAAGGAGTCGTGTATCATGGAATCCCTTGTCCTAAAAAGTTCAAGGGCGTGAAATACCAATGGTCAGGGTGAAGAGATCTAAACAAAATATCCGAAATATATGATGGTTCACTGGTAGAAACTATTGGTTCTTCCTCTTCGTCTGAAACAATTTCTTCTATTCTAATGAGACCAGGAGGGAGACTATCGGTAATAATGAGTTTCACATAGGGTGAATGTGGACGATCTGGAATATGCGCTGTAGAAGGCATATAATATTTAGGTTCAAAAATATCAGACTCAGGTTCGTCAATATAATTTGATTCAGAAATGGGATTCGTATTCGAAAAGTCTCCAGTATTTGATTTAGTTTGAATTAGTTCAGTAATTGTAAATCAGTTCCTCGTGAGTGTGATACTAATTTTTGAATTTAATCAAGTTCAGTTTCTATCACTTCAAGGCCTAAGATAGTAGATGTTTTGGGTTGATTAAATTCAGTTCCTTTTACCTCAGTCTATAATAGTAGATGTTTCAGTTTTTGCTGCAGTTCCAGATACCGATGATTTAGGATTTTAGGATTTTACATTTTCTAATTGACTTGGTGTATACTCAGGGGGATCCCCGAGTATTCGATGTGATTGTCTTGGTAATTCCGCCACAGTGAAAAAAATTCAATTAATAAATCACACAATATCTAAATTACACCTAAAGTCTCTAAAAAGTAAAAACAACATAGAAAGTAACACACGCTAAAAATCTAGGAGTTCAAACCATACAAACTGACTCTTCACAAAGATCGATAATTACTAGTTGGTGATGAAATCCAATGTCGCACTGATCAAGGTGAAAATATTTATAGAAATGAGCATTTGGAACCAGTTATCCTGACAATCTGCTTAATGAAATGGTTTGGTGCAAGTAACTTTGCTATAAACCATCTTTAGCAAAGATTACCCTCCAAAAAGTCCAAGTGGGTCTAGTCAACATCTGTTCTAGGTACAACAGGACCTTCCCTATGCTGTCACCTTAGGTAGATCCCTAGGATCATAGTCACTAAGTTTACCAAATACAAAAATTTTACCGAGGAGGACAATCATATATCAGACGTACACGCAAGGGTAGAGTAACAAGATCAATCCCCTTGAAGGCTCCTCAACATTATCAATTAGAGGTTTACTTTAAGTGACCCGAAGTACCTTTTGGTACCATTGTAATACGTGAAAATCACTATATATTCGCTAATGAAGTGGGTACAATCACTTCACATGATTCAACATGATCATGTGCTTAACTCATGTACAAGAAGAGCTTCCGAGAGAAAAACTGAAATAATTGTATTTTCTTTCCCTAACTCAAGATTCTATTGTTTGTTTATAGCTTTGGAAAGTTTACTTACTTCCCTATTCCAAAGCCCTACACTTAAGCTACTGTAGGTGGTAAGAGCCCTAAAAAATGTAAAATTCTAGACGAATTTTACTTAACACTTTATTATTAAGTTGTTCTTTACCCAATAGGTAATGAAGGTGAAACTCATGATGTTATGATATGACTCAAAATCTTAATGCACTCAAAAATGAAATTGGCAACTTTCAAATTCGATGAAATCCTATTTAGAGGAAAGAAAGAGTTTCTTTGATTTTTCCGAAATGATGTGAAAAACTCACAACTTTTCCAACTTTCCTAAAACAACCAATTTCATCTTAATGCAATGAAAACTCATAAAACAAACCAAGTTCTAGATTTCCCTAAATATCAAATAAACCAAAAATACTCTTTATCTTATATTGCTCAAAACTTTCAAGTACACAGATATCAATCAAGAGAGTTGGAGGAAATATACGTTTTCCCTATGAATGCTTTGATTTAATGATAACGACAGTGTACTTGTAAGAAATTCCCATAATTGAAAGCAACAATATCTTCACAAAAGCACTAGACCTTAAGAAACCCTAATTTTGAATTCAATATGAGTTCGATCACAAATAAGAAAAAATTGAAGGTTAAATGGTTTATTTTACAAAACAAAATAAGGCTATCACAAGCAGAAGGGCAACCTATCTTTTTTTGATCAGTCGACAAACCAACCAGGCACAACCCTAACCAGTTTCTTCAAAGGGACCTAATTCTCAAAAAATATTAACAAAGAACAATGAGTTCATAAGAGACATAAAACAATCCAAACAAAGATAATGAAAATTCTAGAAAATTCAACTCAGTTATGGGTTGAAGCAAAAACCAATATTTCAAAAATTCCTAAGGCCTGTGTAGGTCAACAATACAAAAAAGAGTACATGCGCTTGGTTTCTAAGGAAAAATTGGAACAAAACTACGCTCTGTTGGTGAATGAAAACAACGCAGATATCATAAACCTAAGAAAAAATAAAAATTCAAGAAATCATCCACACAAATATGAAAGGTCATTAGTTCATAAAGACTCAGGTTGAGATAAATCAGAAGGATCAAAAAGCAAAACTAAGGAAGAGGAAGAGAATAGAGACGTCCCCCAATGGAGTCGCCAATTTGTTACACATGACAAATCCCTCTTGCAGACAAGAGCGATCTCCCTAGATCCTTGACAAAAGCTAGAAACACGCAAGAAAATTGAACTGACTCTTTCCCTAAGTTAGACTTGTTTGAATTATAAGAATTAAGGCTAATGGATGAGCCTCCTACCTATTTCACGAAATTCTCTATGAAGATCCATTTTTGTGATTTGATGCAACTCCCCAATGCTTGACAAAAATAGACTATAAACGGATCAAAAACACATGTGATATAATAATCTAAACAAAACTTAACCTAATGATCAAGGAAATTAGGAATTGAATTTTCCTTAATAAACATTGTAAACAATTGTAAACCATTCATCATTCCAATAAGACAAATCAATGGGAGAAAGTATTCATTGTATTAATCAAAGATAAAGAGGAGCCTCACAACCTTCACCTTGATGCCGTGAGGTTCCTCCCAAATGTCTTCAATCTCCTCCTTAGATGACAAGCTTTCCAATCTCAAACTAACAACATAAGTTTATCTTCTCTGAGTTATGAACTCCTCTAACCCTCTAGTCATTTTATAGGCCAAGAAGAATAAGTTTTAGATCCAAAAGAGGAGGGTGAGAGCCCATAATTGAGGGATTAGGTTTCCATGAGGAAAAGGATTAAGATGCATCATTTTAGGGTTATAGTTCAAGTAGTCATCACCTCAAAGCTTTCAGTTGGGAAATATTCGACCAACTATGTTTTTTGAATGTAATTTTTGTTTTTACTTTCCTGAATTCACCTACACAAGTTTATAGTAGTAGATAGAGTGCAAATCTGTGCTGTTCTCAGAAACGAATGCACGAGAAAAGCTAGGAAAATCAGCGCAAGTGAAACTTGACAAGGTGTGACAACTATTTTCCCCAAATTTCTCATCTCCTTCAAAATATTTTTGGTTGTTTAATTTCTAAGGGATTTCAATCAAACCTGTTCATAGATGGTAAAAAGACCATAAACTGATCAAGTGTCATGACGACAAATTGACATGTGACAAATTCCTCCTATAACCATTCCCTTGCACCTCTCCATGCAATGTTTGGAAACTTATAAAATTTTTCTTTTCTATAATGTTGAAGAAAACATTGTCCAATTATAAAAAAAGGGTGGCTATTTGATTCTCTATACAATCACTACAACTTAAGCTAGCATACCCCTAAAGCAGGGGAAGGAGACACTGAAGAGAATAAGCAGTGGATATATTGTAAAAGGAGAGTAGAGTGTAGTTTTTAGGTTGATGGGTCGGTGTTTCCAATCAATTGTATAAAGTTTTTCAAAGAAAATAACAAAGGTACTTATGTGAATTAATAGTGTGCCAATAATTCTAAAAAATATGGCTAAATACATCTTATCATGTCCACAAAACTATGAAATTTATCAGTGATAGGTGCTTCCAAATTCTAACACATCAACACTTACTAACTTTCTTGTCCCTTGAATATACTAAAGGATCACATTATCTACTAATGGAAGGGTTATATACTTGCGTGGGCCAAATTTTTCCCTATTACAAGAATTATATTGATGGTCACATGGAGATGAAGGTAGAATAGCACACACAAACCAATTTTATTCAAAGAAAGGGTGTTTTTGAGAAGAAATATATGGATGCCCACATGCTAGTAGTGTTTCAAGTGATCACAATAGGAATTAGCATCACCCATTTTATTTTCTCTCGATTATCTTACCAATTTATAATAGTACATGGAGAGGAGAAATGCATTGGATTCAAATTAGTGAAATGAAAATGATTGGTTCTAGCATGTTGCAAGTAACATATTGACATGCCAAAAATGTCAATTATTAAATAGAATTAAATTTGTGTAGAATTTGTATGCTTAAGTAACATATTATCACACCGCCAATGTTGGTCCTAAAAGAGCATAGTATTTGTGCAAATATCATAATATACCTCAAAGAACCATAGTCTCATGCATTTAAAAAGGGATTTCCAAAATTTTTTTGTAATATAACTACAAGTTCTAAGCAAACATAAATCTAAAACGAAGATTTATAAAACATTATAGAGAAACATCACAAGTCTTATTTTGTTTTCAATTGTGTATATTTGACTAAATTACTTTTTATTTTGATTGATTTTAACTTACATGAAGTCTTGTAGAGGGAAAATAAGACTTTGGCCAAATATAATGTTGTTTTGGTTTGTTTTTGTTAAAATTCCTAATTTATAGGTAAGAAACATGTGACAAATGACTAAAGAATGTGTACATGAAGTTGAGAAATCATAGGGGAGATCACCAACTAACCTTGTAACCCTTTCTAATTCCATGATGTAGTTGTTCATATCTTCCCTAATAGTCTCAAACATTTATAATGGTTTAACATAAAATGTATACTATAACATGCATCCACATCAGCCGTTGGGAACTTTTACCCATGATAGCATGTTTTGTTTTCTGCTTAGCTTTAAGTCAAATTAGTGGCTAAAAATGATTTGCTTAAAATCTGAAATAAAGAAAAACGATGATAAGCTTTAGGTTTATCATCATGGAGAAATACATCTAAATGTTAGTAAATTAAGTGCCACACTAACATTTTAATTTTTAATTTTTACTCCTACTTGTTAAGGTGTTGAAAAGCACATAAATAATAGTGGCAACAACTCTTGGTAAGTATATTTATTTACATTTGTTTCTATCCATTTTTTAATGAAAATGCTTCTAAATTATAGTGAGGAATGATAGTATGGCACGAAAAATTTAAGACAATTATCCATATGACATTGGCAATTATGAATCACATATATTTTCCATGTCTAACCTAACTATATAATCTATAAACTAACATATATCCAATCTAGAATCCCTTTAGAACTATCAAAATTTTGGAGCTGCTTATTTCCACCATTTCAATAATAGTTTGAAATATGATATATATTTTTGAAACCTAATGCATAAGTAAAGTTATGTGTGCAAATTCACTTTTATGTATGATTTCAAATTATTTAGATAAGAAAAGTACCACTCAAAAAATAAATAATAACGTAATAAATCTTAGATTTAAAGATAATTTTGTGCTTATAATTAAAACTAACAACAAGTTATCTAATTCCACAAATACCAATACCACAACAATTCACTTTGTAGGTTTCGTAGCACTTGAAAGTACATGAATGTCAACACTCTAATTCCTTTGGGCATACTTGCATATGTTCAAATTAATGTTCTTCTTAACTCGCCAACACTTAAAAACACACTTATGTTGACATGCCTCAAATGTGTAAGTTATCTCCTTGGTGCATAATATTGTTTACTCCAATTGTGAACACTACTTTGCGTCTCCATGCTTGCAATCTCAGAATACAAATTGGAATACTTTCCAAATGGTCTCCATGGTGACACGTTCTTTGACAATAGTGATTGCATTCAAGAATGGCTTTGCAGGGCCTACAACACAAAAAAGGGTTCAATGGGTTCACATCTGCACCACAAATTGTACAAGGCCGGTTGTAAGGATGTCTTAAGCAAAGCATAAATATATGCTCACCCAAACACTCTTAATCGTGGAAATAATCGACCATGGTTGTCTAGTGTAGTGATGTCTTAGTGAAAGTCGTGAAAATCCCACAAAAATAGAGTGCGCCCCTTGCTCTTGAAACGAACATGCACAACCTTGTTCATTTTGCAAGAAACACAATATCTCCATCCTCGTTGAATAGTACCGGGGATACTGGAACCGTTTTATTTTCAAAACCCTGCCACCAAACTGGTTAAGGAATCTCAAACAAATGCCAGCATTATGCAGTAAAGAGGAAAAAACCCTATATGCTTTAGCAAAAAATATAATGTGGGCCCTTACTTGGAATTCATCAACTATATGCACTTGAAGTTCGCCAGCACCGAGGTACTTTTTCAACATCTCCTTCAACAACAATCATTGCTGAATATGGCGCATTTACTACTCTGAGAATCTACAACCTAAAATTAAGATCTCATCTCATTAAATGTCACAAATATATCCTTTGGAAATGGATTTCAAAAAACCTTTCTCATTTTAGTTTTATCATTTTGTTATAACGTTCAGGCAAATATCTCTAGTTCTGGACTGCTCATATTAACAACACCAAAGACCGGTGGTTGTTGGCTAGGTGACGTTCCTGTCTCCACTTGTGCATCTGCTTCCATGGGGATTGATTGATATACATATAAAATTTTATTATTAAACTATGTCAATTTGTTCTCTGCCTACAACAAAATAATTGTGTCCTACTAGACATGATTTTTTGAGCAATTTAGTGAACCACCCTTCCCAATTTATGCAACATTTCAAGATTATTAATGCTCTTCCAATTATAGTGCCCATCTAGTTTTCCATGGCATCTTTTCTACCATAACAGTGGTGGAAAACGAATTACAAAACAAAACCAAACTTTGACATAATGGGTTCTGTTAGGATTCCAAGAAACTCTCCTAGGTTGTATTTCGGAGATGCCTGGTAACATATAAATTCAAATTATTGTTGCAGGTTAAATGGAAGGAATGATGGTTTATTCAAGCTAGATAACCACTTCTACTTTGTTTCACTCCAGACATGTGTGAACACCCCCAGACTACAAGGATTTAGACCACCAAATGCTCACATTTTAGACATTGGGTGAATATGGAGAATACTAACCACCCTAGCAGATGCACAAGACCATGTGATGGCTGGCTACAACTAGTAAAGAAACTTGTAAATATATTCTACTAATGCACAGACAGGATGACAACTCTCTAGCATCAGATAGAAAGAAACCTGAGTAACCTGTTTAGTGATACATTCAACAATATAACACAGAGATGAGATGACAGTCATCTGGTGCTAAACCTCAAAGACCAAGAACACAACGTATCAAGCACAAGATTAGAACAAAGAAAGATGGAAAGTGAGCAGTTAACAACAAAAGAATCTTGTATTAGTTGAAAATGAAGACGAGACGCTACAAGTGGCAAAATATCTACAGTTTCCAGAAGTTGAACCTTACATCAAAATGCCAACCACCAACCCTGATTACATCTTGCTTCCACTACAGGGAACTTGGGCCGATTAGGCATGGAGGGTTCATAATTGACCACCAATTTCATTTAACGGCCTGATGGAGTCTCTGAACGTGTTTTCTTGCTTCAGTGGATGAATTCGATCTGTTCAAGTTCTGTGCTGTCCTCTTAGGCAGTTGGAGTGCTCGTACTAGTGAAGTTCCATAACTGATAAATGTAGTTACAGGGTCGTTCTCTGTCCTTTTCTCCCTTGAACATGCTTTTTGTCAAATATGGTTGTTAGGGGGTGACTGCGACTGGCTCGGGCAAGCTGTTCACCTTCCTCCTTCGGGCAAACGAAGTGGTTAGAGGACGTGGACTACATGGGCGAGTGGACGATATGGATGAGCGGAAAGGATGGCCTTAGGATTGGGGAAATGGACGGCAGAGATGGATCAGTGGAGGATATTGGCCGAGGTGTACGCGGGTTGAATTTGGGCCATTACATCTCAGGCGGCCAGATCGAACGGTGATCGGGCGGCAAAGCGCATGAGCGTTAGTGGGCGTGAGGGGTTTTAGTTGGGCGGTAGCGGTATTGATCTCACCGCTTTCGGGCATAAAGTGGTAAAAGGATGGGGTCGCGTGATGCCACTCATTGATTGACACATAGCGACGGATGAGAGAGAAAAACCGCTCTCATCGCGCGCTAACGTTCAATCACATCACCGCGCGATAAGTGCGAAGGCCATCAGATCTTAGTGGGGATGATATGACGATAGGGATTTGATCGTGCATGTTGCTTTATCAGGCCTATGATAGCCGTTGGATCTGTGGGAGGGAATCAACGATAGGGAAATGATGAAAGGTTTTAGTAAGCACGCGAGGGCGTATGACAGGGTTTTATGAGGGTTTGGGCTTTGCGCTTGGGGCTAAGGCCAAAGGGGTTATTTGTTGGGTTTATAGGAAAAGCAGAGGAAATGGAGATGAAGGAGACTAAGCGGGATAGAGGAAGAAAGGAGAAAATGACCAGTGTTTGATCCGAATTGGATCCATGGAGAAAAAGCAAAGCATCGTGATTGTATTAGATAGGGACAAACTTCAAATTCAAGAGCACAAAGCGATTAGAAAGGCCTCTGAACAGTGGCAGTTGGTAGCCAACATGGAACGACAAGGACCTCGGTCAAAGCGCACTGACCGAGGCCCATGGAGACTGCGTAGGAGGTGAAACTGGCACTTAGGAAGCCCGGATCGAGAAAAGGAGGCTGCTTGTGATGCCTAGATCACTGGGCAAAACCCCTCAAGAAGGAAGGGCCCTGAGCGCTCGGTCGTGTGGAAGCTAGGTGAACTATGGGGAAAAGCGCTAAAGGCTAGAGGCGGGACCCGTGCTCCAAAACCAACGGTATTTATCAGAGGCACCCTTGGGCGGTAAGTGGATTTGGAGAAAAATGAGCGATTCCACTTAGCACCCAACGTGTGGTAGGTGGAGAAGAGAGAAAGTCGCGCTCATCATGCGCTAACAGTAGAGCAAGTTAACCACGCGAAATGAGCGAATGGTGTTGGATCTGGGGGATCCAAATCTAACAGCTTACGACGTGCCCAATGAAAGAACTGGATCTGACAAGGGATTTAGTTGCAGCAGGAAGGATTTTGACATTCGATTTGACCACCAAGTTGGCGGATGACTCATTCCACAATGTAACAGAAAAAAAAAAATTCCGAATCGACGAGGAAAACCTGGCGCAGTTCACAAGAGGACAAGTGGCCACTCCCTGTGAGCCGTTGATGATGACACTAATACAGGGAATTCCAAGCGAGCAGCAACAGGCGACCCGACGGAGGAAGAAGAGGAAGCGAACAATCATGAGATCGATTGGCTTTAAAGCCAAGAACAGACACTGTGAGGAGGAGGGAAGAGAAGAAGACAAAGACAGAGAAAGGAAGAGACAGTGAAGCAAAGAGCAGAAAGATAGAGAGCCGAGTTGACCTGTAGCATAAGGCAGCATCGAGCAATCCCTGAGAGGATCTATCGGGAATTGAGCACCACATTGGGCTCCTCCCATTAAAGACCAGAAAGGTCAAGTTCTAGTAAGGAAAAGAATCTGTGTACTCTAGTGGCTTGGGAGATCCAAGAACCACCCTACCAAACATTGTTCTGTTCAGGAGACTCAATTTGAGCTCCTCATTGTAATTCTTTGCTTTAAAGACACAATAAAAGAAGGCCACCACTGAAAGCTGGACAGGAGACGTAGCCCTGGAGGATAGGGTGAACTCCTTATTAATTTTTGTGCTCTTGTATTTGCTTACTGTGTTTCTCTATTGTTTTCCATATTTCCAATGTCTGTGTATTTTGCAATCTGATCGATCCATTGCCTAAAATCACATAGACACACACCAGCACATGAGTCTATGATACCTTCATTCAATAGTTAATTAATTGAGGTCAATCATAGGGTGATTATCAGATCAAGTGGTATCAGAGCTCTAGGCTATAAGGTTAGACAAGCTTGTGTTGGTTTAGTTGTTGAATGCTCACTAGATCAAAGCTCAAATGAGGAGAAGGAGAGTTGGTCGAAACTAATCCTAAAATTGGGAGAGTCTATCCTCGGAAGACAATGTCAGAGGAAGGTCCTACAGGTCCAAACCCTCAATTCATAGAAAGTTTCCTAGCCATAAAGTCCATGCTAGAAGAATAGTATAAGGACTTTAGAAAACACAAGGATGAAGATTCATCAGGCTCTAAACAAGACCAAGGAGAAGATGAATCACATTTCCATGACCACTCCAAAGGAAAAGGGAAAGAGGAAATCTTTCTCACACCTCCTGATAGACCTAAAAAGAAAGCATCTTTGATCAAACTAGATGTTAAATTTGATCTACCTATATATGATGGAGAGTTAAATGCAGAAAATTTGGACAATTGGATTAGACAAATTGATGTATTGCAGAGTACAGAACATCGAATCAGACAAAAGCAAGATTCAGCTGGCAAGCCTACGCCTTGGAGGCATTGCCTTGGTTTGGTGGGAAGGCAGAACCCAAGTTGACATGAAAAGACATGGTAAGACTATCTTTGTCTGGAGTGAATTTCTTTCTGCAATCAAAAAGCAGTTCTATCCATTGGCCTACATGCAACAAGCAATGATGAGTTGGCAAACTCTTCGGCAGTTGAAAGGGCAAAGTGTACAAGGGTACACTCAAGAATTTAGAAAGAGAGCATTGATTCTAGGAATCTCATTAGACTTATCAGAGACTCTTTTGAAGTACATTGGTGGTCTACACAACTACATGAGGCATACCATCCTCATGTTTAATCCCACTAGTATAGATGAGGTATCTATACAAGCTACTCATCTAGAAGCTAGAGGAAAGAATGGAAATCTAGAAGTTGGGGGACCATCCCAACCCACTGCAAGTAAGAGCAAGGAGAAAAGAGAGCAGAAGTGGAAAGCAAGGAATGCTAATACTGCACAAAAAAGCAAAGCTTCATGCACTCACTGTAAAAAGGAAGGGCATGATGATAAGCATTGTTGGAATTTGCAAAAAGAGCTGAGACCTAAGAAGTTCGAGGGCAAGAAGAAGAAGACTGTTGTAGCTATTCAGAAAGATTTGGGGTCAGACTCGGGAGATGAAACAACCATTGCAGCCATAGGTATAAAAGGTGCAGGAGTTGCTCGAGAAGGGGTTCATCAGGCCTAGCACATCACCATGTGGGTCACCAATCATTTTGGTGAGAAAGAAAGATGGCTCGTGGAGAATGTGAATTTATTACCGAGCACTCAATAAGATAACAATAAAAAATCGTTATCCCCTTCCCCGCATAAATGATCTTTTAGATCAATTGAAAGAAGCTGTTTATTTCACCAAGCTAGACTTGCACAGTGGATACCATCAGGTCAGAGCTAACAAGATGCATGGAAGACTACTTTCATAACAAAGAAGGGATTGTATGGGTGGTTGGTTATGCCTTTTGGCTTAACTAATGCTCCTGCTACTTTCATGAGATTAATGAATGATGTACTCAGACCATTTCTTGATGATTTTGTTATTATGTATCTGGATGATATTATGATTTTTAGCAAAACTTGGGAGGAACACTTAAAGCATGTTAAGCAGACACTAGATGTTTTGAAAAGAGAAAAACTTCATATTAAAATATCAAAATGTGAATTTGGCAAAACATCTCTAAATTATTTGGGTCATATAGTAGGGGGTGGTGGACTGAAAATAGATCCCTCTAAAGTGGCAGTCATTGTAAACTAGCCTAAACCCAAGTCTGCTACAGAAGTGAGAAGCTTCTTAGGGACAACACAATATTGGAGGAAGTCTATTTCTAACTTTTCCTGAATTGCAGCTCCCTTACATGATTTAACAGGATTGAACAAGGTGTTTCAGTGGGGAGGAAAACACCAGAAAGCCTTCGACACCTTGAAATAAAAGATTAGTACAACACTTGTACTAGCACTGCCTAATCTGCAAAGACCATTCGAGATCCAAACAGATGCCAATGACTATACCATGGGAGTAGTGTTGACACATCACAATAAACCCATATGTTATCATTCTGAGACTTTTAATCCTACAGTGGTTAACTATCCTACATATGATAAAGAATTGTATGCATTAGTGCAGAGTGTGAAAAAGTGGAAACATTACTTAATGGGCAAAGAGACAGTAATACATACTGATCATCAACCACTTCAATATCTAACACTCCAAACTAAATTGCAGCAAATCAAGGCACTACAGATGGATGGGTTTTCTACAACAGTTTCATTTAGTCATCAAATATAAAAAGGGCATACATAATAAAGTTGCAGACATGTTATCTAGACCCATTATGAATGCATCTACTATACTTAAGCATAATTCTATACTACATGAAAGCTACATTGAACAATATGCTCAAGATATAGACTTTAAAGATGTATATGCAACTTTGAGTCGAGGCAAATGGGTAGAAGAATTGGATTATCGTGTGAAGGACCAAATCTTATACCATTGTGGGAAACTCTGCATTCCACAAACTGAGAGAGTAAAGATAATTAGGGAAGCACACACTTCTCTGATATTAGGTCACTTTGGGGTAAGTAAAATAGCTGCATAGCTGCAAAGATTTTGTTATTGGCCAAAAATTAATGAGACAATTTCTAGATATGTAAGAGGGTGTACTATGTGTGCTAAAATCAAGCCCAACAATAGAAAACTAGGCTTGTACACTCCATTACCAGTTCCTTCTCACCCTTGGGAAAGTGTTTCCATGGATTTTGTTGGAGGACTGCCAAAATCTAGGAAAGGTCATGATTATCTTTATGTTGTTGTGGATAGGTTCAACAAAATGTGTATTTTGATACCTTGTAATAAATAGATTACAGTGGAAGAAACTGCAAAACTGTTCTTTGAACATGTATGGGTTCATTTTGGATTACCCACTTCCATTGTATCTAATCGAGACACCCGATTTGTGGGTGTAGGTTTTAACCCTGTACAGAAATTACCTGCATACCAATTCTAAATCACAGAAAAATAAAAATGCGAGAGCATAACACATAAAACACATATACACAGAGATTTCCCCTGGATCCCAAAACCGGACTACCAGCTTGATTTTTCATTATGTTCCTTTCAATGTTACAATACATATTTATACATGCCGAAGCATCCAATACCATGGACCGAAAACCATCGCGTCCAATACCATGGACCAAAAACCATCACGTCCAAAAAACATGTGCGAAAATCATGCACAAAACCATAGGTGGGTCCGCCCAACCTAACATAGGGTCCAAAACCAAAATTTTCCGGGGCACTGCCCCGAACCCCATAAAGTGGGGTTACGAGTACCCCTCAAACCCCCTGTTAACTATGTGGAAAGAATATAACACAACCCAACAGTGGGGAAGTTTTGGTCAAGTCTGTGGGCACTGATGGACACCAAATTGAAGAAAAGCACAACGTTTCATCCACAAACTGATGGCCAGACAGAATTAGTTAACAGGACAGTGATCCAGTTACTCAGAGGATATTGCAGAAAACATCCTAATCTTTTGGATGAACATTTGTGTTATGTGCAACATGCTTACAACAAAGCAAAACATTCTTCTACACAGAGATCTCCTTTTGAGACCTGTTTTGGTTTCACACCAAGGTCTCCTTTGGATTTTGTCCTTGGTAAAGATACCACAGTTGAGGGACACAGTGATGTAGATAGGGCAACTAGGTTCATTGAACAAATCTAGTAGATCCACTAGGCAGTACATGAACAACTGGAAAAGAGCCAAGCCAAATACAAGGCAAGGCATCACAAGCATCGGATGGAGCATAGTTTCCAATTTGGTGACCAAGTCTGGCTATATATTAGCAAGGACAGGATGCGAGGTGAAGGTAAAAAGCTGAAGCCTATCAGGTATGGACCTTTCAAAATACTTGAGAAGATTGGTGAAAATTCTTTTCGCCTTGATCTACCAACTTACATGCACATCTACTCAGTCGTAAATGCAGATTGCTTGAGATTTTTTGAACCCTCACTAAATGAGGATCCCGAAGAGCAGAGTCAATTGCCTCCTACTAATGACATGCTACCTAAATATCTTAATGAATTGCAGGAAGACACAGTTCTGGACAGGAAGGTGAGGACGACGCACCAGGGAGATGTTGCGTACCTCAGAATTGGACTCAAGGGTTCAAACCCGAGTAGTGCAAAGTGGATAGAGATTGGACAAGTGAGGAAATTGGACCCTCACTTAGTCAATGCTTGAAAACCAAATTTTGGTGGTCCAAAAGCTTCTTTAGTGGGAAGGCCGTGATCCAAATTGGATCCATGAAGAAAAATCAAAGCACCGTGACTGTATCAGATCGGGACAAACTTCAAATTCAAGAGCACAGAGCGATCCGAAAGACCTCTGAACAGTGGCAGTTGGCAGCCAGCATGGAACGACGAGGACCTCGGTTAAAGTGCATTGACCGAGGCCCATGGAGACTACGCAGGTGAAACTGGCACCTGGGAAGCCTAGATCAGGAAAAGGAGGTTGTTTCTAATCACGCATTGTTGGGCAAAACTCCTCGAGAAGGGAGGGCCTTGAGTGCTCAGTCGCGTGGAAGCCAGGAGAACTGCGGGGAAAAGCGCTAAAGGCTAAAGGCGGGACCCACACTCCAAAACTGGCGGTATTTATTGGAGGCACCCTTAGGCGGTAAGCAGATTTGGAGAAAAACGAGTGATTCCACTTAGTGCCTGATGCGTGGTAGGCGGAGGAGAGAGAAAACTGCCGCTCATTGTGCACTAACGGTCGAGAAAGTCAATTGCGCGAAGTGAGTGAATGACGTTGGATCTGGGGGCTCCATAACTAACGACTGAGAACACGCTCGATGAAAGAACTAGATCTGACAGGGGATTTAGCCACGGCAGAAAGGATTTTGACATCCGATTTGACCACCAAGTTGGCAGATGACTCATTCCACAATGTAACGAAAAACAAATCCGAACCAACGAGGAAAAGCTGGCACAGTTCACAAGAGGACAAGTGGCCACTCCTTGTGAGCCGTTGGTGATGACACCAAGACAGGGAATTCCAAGCAAGCAGTAGCAGGTGACTTGACTAAGGAAGAAGAGGAAGCGAATAGTCATGAGATCAATTGACTTTAAAGCCAAGAACAAACATGGAGAGGAGGAGGGAAGAGAAGAAGACAAAGACAGAGAAAGGAAGAGACAGTGAAGCAAAGAGTAGAAAGACAGAGAGCTGAGCTGACCTACAGCATAAGTCATCATCTAGCAATCCATGAGAGGATCTGTCGGGAATCGAGCACCACATTGGGCTCCTCCCATTAAAGACCAGAAAGGTAAAGTTCTGGTAAGGAAAAGAGTCTATGTACTCTAGTGGCTTGGGGGATCCAAGAACCACCCTACCAAACATTGTTCTGTTCAGGAGACTCAATTTGAGCTCCTCATTGTAATTCTCTGCTTTAAAGACACAATAAAAGAAGGCCACCACTGAAAGATGGACCAGAGACGTAGCCCTGGAGGATAGGGTGAACTCCTTATTAATTTTTGTGCTCTTGTATTTTCTTACTGTGTTTCTCTGCTGTTTTCCATATTTCCAGTGTCTGTGTATTTTGCAATTTGATCGATCCATAGCCTAAAATAACATAGACAGACACTAGCACATGAGTCTATAATACCTTCATTCAATAGTTAATTAACTGAGGTCACTCATAGGATGATTATTAGATCTGTGTGGGATCCTTTTGAGCACAACCAAGCAGACCAAGCTTGTCTCTGAACTTAGAAAATCATCGTCATATAGCAAAGCTAACATTGGCTCCTTCTGGGGATGAGATCCTCCCTGTGAGGTCTCAAGAACTGTAGACCACTGCCTTCATACAAAGACAAGATTAAAAACGTTTCCTAGTATTCCATTGAGCATGGAGTCTAATTAAGTCTACACTAAAGCCTGTAAAAAGAACATATTTACAATGCTGAGGCCAAACGGCCTTAAACAACATAAATTTTCAAAAACCGCCCATTTACTGGGCCATCAAAAACTGTCTCTCCTTCAACACTTTTTAGTATGAAAGTATTGTTCCCCTGGATATGAGTGATAACAAAAGATCTAGTCCATAGAGCATCAAACTTCCCATGATTGCCTTTATTTTCCTTCAGTGCATCCCATTTATGAACCAAGTCTCCAACCTGAAAATTGTCTATCTTTGCCTTTCTGTCAAAGGCTTCTTTGATTCTCTTTTGATGTGCTGCAGACCTTTCAATCATTTGATCTTTGATTTGGTGTACTTCTGCCAAGTCACTGATCCTTTTTGCCATGTCATTTTCCTCATTTTGTTCTTCCTGTAAGAATTTTGCCACAGGGAGGGTCAACTGAATTGGGAATACAGCCTTAGTGCCATATACCAGCTTGAATGGAGAATTTCCTGTGGATTTCTTGGTGGTTACCCTGTCAACCCACAATGCAAACTTCAGCTTGGAATCCCAGTTCCTCTTGTTGTCCTCCAACAACTTTTTGATTGTCCTTATCAGGCTCTTGTTAGATGATTTTGCTAGAACATTACCTTGGGGATAATATGAGGTGGAATGCACTAGCTCAATGCCCATTGAGTCACACATGTCTACCAACTCTTTTTCTTTGAAAGCTGCTGCATTATCTGTAACCAATTTATGTGGACAACCAAACCTGGTGAAGATGTTTTCTGTCAAAAACTTCATGACCACATGGTGATCATCTTTCCTAGTAGGTATGGCCTCAATCCATTTAGTGAAGTAGTCAGTGGCTACTAAGATTCATCTGTGCTGGCCACTAGAATGTGGCTTAATTTCTCCTATGAAATACAAACCCCACTGTTGAAAAGGGCCACTGGCATGTATTAGCTTTAAAGGCAGGGACTTCAACTGCTATTTTCCTTAAAATATCTGGCACCTATCACAATATTTTACAAATGAAAAGACATCAAAAAACAAGGTGGGCCAATAATAACCAGCTCTCAGAGTCTTGTGGGCTGTGGTCTTCCAATAGTGATGTCCCCCACATATGTTGGAATGAAACTGATGCATGACCTCCATGCATTGTTCTTTGTCCAGTAACCTTAGAAGGACTCTAGATGGATCCCTACAATACATCAAGCTTTCATGAATACAATACTTGGCTACTCTGAGCTTAATAGTCCTGGCTTGGCTTGAACTAAGGTCTGGAGGAACATCTAGCTTCAACAAAAATTGAGCTATTGTAGAATACCATTCATAGGAAGCTACATTTTCTGGTAATGAATAATCATGCCCTGGTTCAACTGTTTCTTCAGTTTGTCCATCTTTTGAATTTGTGCTTATCAAATTCATGTCCAGCATCCTGCAATTTTCTTCAGCCATTAGCTTGGCAAGGCCTTTCCCTCTGACAAGCTTAGTGGGCTTCAATTCTATGTTAAACTCAATAAGCTTCGCAATCCATTTGGCCATTCTTCCATCAACATCTAGCTGCGTTAGGACATCCTTTTCTAAGGTAGAGGGCACATATGCGATTACCTTGGAGTGCAAAATGTATATTCTGAAAGCTTTCAAGGATTTGATAAGAGCATAAGCCTATTTCTCAATGATATCATACCTCAGTTCAACATCCCATAATGTTTTGCTGAAAAATGCCACTGGATGCTCTGAGCCCTCTTCATCTCTTTGCAACAAGACTGTTGCAAGGGTGTCACCTCAGGCAAATGAAAAGATATGGAACTCCTTGTTGTAGTTTGGGCTGATTAAAGTGGGAGCTTCCATAATAGCGCTCTTGATGGCTTCAAAAGATCTTATTGCTGCATCAATCCATTTCATCTTTGATCCCTTTTTTAGCATGGAGGTGATGTGTTTTACTAGTTCTGCAAAATTGGGAATAAATCTCCTTACAAAGTTTATTTTGCACAGAAAGGATTGGATGCCCCTTTTTGATCTTGGGACAGACAAGGTCTGTATTGCTTTCACTGTTTCTAGGTCAATCTTGACACCTGCAGCAGAAACAATGTGTCTAAGAAGTTTGCCCTCTTCTAAAGCAAACTGTGACTTCTTAGGATTCACTGATATCCCAAACCTTCTGCACTTCAGAAACACCTTCTTAAAATGTTGCAAATGGTCTTGATGGTTACTGGAGTATACTATTATATCATCTAGGTAGATAAGGACAAACTTATCCTTCTCTCCCACAAATTTTGTGTCCATAGCCCTTTGAAAGGTGGCTCCAGCATTCATCAGCCCAAAAGGCATATTGGAATACATAAAAGTGCCCCAAGGAGTAGTGAATGCAATCTTTTCTTGATCATGTTGATGTACAACAACTTGGTTATACCCAAAAAATCCATCCAAGAAAGACATGAATTTGGCTCCTGAGATTTTTTGCAGCAAATGCTCCATCTTTGGCAGGGGATAGTTGTCTTTCTTGGAGCATTTGTTTAGGTTTCTGAAATCAACACACAACCTGATTTCTCCACTTTTCTTCCTCACCACTACCAAGTTGGCTACCCACTTTGAGTATCTCAAGGGTACTATGATTTTGGTAGCCAACAACTTCTTGATCTCTTTTTCAATCAGGGGGAGGAGCAAAGGATTTATGGGTCTTAGTTTTTGCTTGAAATGAATGTTGTCTTTCTCCAATGGGATATTATGCTGGATGATATTTTTTTCATAAGTTTTAAGGTCATTGTATTCCCAGGCAAAGACATTAGCGAATTGCTTCATTAAGGTGTAGTATTCAGAACTTTGGGCAACAGATAAATGAGTGGATAGGTTTATATACTTTGGACGATCTGAACTCCCTATGTTATGCCTATGGATTGCAGATTGATGTTCTCTTTGGGTAGCCTTATAAGGCACATAATTATGGTCAAACAACTTCTCTAGGGGCACTAGACCTCTACGTATATGATTGCTAGGTAACTGGACAATGCTATCTTGGCCAATTTTGTTCTTTAGCTGGGGCTGGGTGCTTTCCTCCAAGGCTTCATTCTCTTGATCTATTTGTATTTAAGAGAATTCATCAATGACTTGTAGAAACCTATTTACCTCATCATCATCCTCAAAGACTTTCCAATGCTGGACATTATCAGGCAAGGATGGTCTATATTTTATCTGGACTTCATAGGCCAATCTAGGGGGCATGGGAGGGATGAAAATGCTAGTAGACACAACAAGGGAATCAGCAAGATGATTTTTTACTCTAGGGATATATGAGATACAAAAACTATTAAAAGAATCTTTGAGTCTCCATACCTCATCTCTGTATGCTTTCAGCCTTGGGTGCCTTGCTTGGAATGTCTTATTCACTTGCTGAATGATGAGATCAACATCTCCAAACACCTTTATATCTCTGATCCCTTTGTTTTTGGCCGCATTTAAGCCTCATACTCTGCTATATTGTTGGTGACTTGGAAAGTCAGCTTGAATTACAGATGTGTGCTTTCTTGTTTTGGAGACACCAACATGACTCCTGCTCCTACAGTTTCCCTTAAACATGCTCCATCAAAGAACATATCCCAAGCTTGTGTCCCTTCCTCTTCAATGGCCTGGGCTAATGGTTTCTTGAGCTGCACCGAGGCCTTATGGGATTCTTCAATTTGGAGAATACATGCCCCAAAGTCAGTGTCCACTGCGTAAATGGGAAGATTAGTGGGGTTATTCTCATTACTGATAATGTAGGCTAGCCGGGCTTCTTTGTATAGTCTTCTGCTTTCTCCTCCAAAAACTGGGATAGTGGCATAAGATAAATCATTTTGTATTGTCCCACCCAATATCTTAAACCACCCTCTGGAAAGTAGCATGCCAAACTTAGGGGGGACATCTGCCACCACAATATCCATCATCATGCTCTTCATGGGCAACTGAGTTAGGGTGATAGCTAAATCTTTGATCAACCCCAGTCACTTCACCTTCCATGAATCAAAGGAGAATAAGTCATGATATGATCTGGTGATATCAAGGCCTAACTCTTCCATGACAGCATTGGGCATCAGATTATGGCTGGCACCAGTGTCCAACAGACAGTTGTGGAGGATTTTGTCATGAATGGTTAAGGAGACATAAAATAATGGAGAATTTTCATCAACGGGTTCAGTCATTGGGCTAAGCACAACTGCAGGTTTATCATCTTGCAAATTTACATAGTCAGTGGAGTCTTGTG
The DNA here is from genome assembly GCA_000404065.3 of Pinus taeda. Lineage (NCBI taxonomy): Eukaryota > Viridiplantae > Streptophyta > Pinopsida > Pinales > Pinaceae > Pinus > Pinus taeda. The sequence continues at coordinate 14,529 of APFE030628352.1, read as the reverse complement.
TGGCCTTCAGCGCAAGGGCATCAAAGATAGGCTTTCTAAAGACCTCACTCTTTACTAGTTCTATCAGAGGTACAAATATTTTCAACTTCTGGACTTCCGATTCAAAATTGAAAGGGGAAGGGGACTTGTCAAAGCCTCTTACCTCTTGAATTGGTGCTTTGAGGGTGATAGGATTAACTGTTGGTCTCTTCTATTTGCTAACTTGTTGTTTTGTGGGGATAACAGCTTTTTGGGTAGGATTCTCTTTGACATTACTTGTTCTTGATGTCAAGTTATATCTTTGCTGGTCTTCAGTCTATAGAACAACTTCTCTATCCCACTCTTGACTGGTCTGGTCCTTAAGTAATGATTCTTCATAGGCAACCAATGTTAAAATGTCAGCACTGCCCTTGCCTTCCATGTAGTGAATCTCATCCTCTTCATCAAATTGTTTCTCCTTCATGACCACGTTTTGGAAAGGAGTCTTAACCCTTTGATCTTCATCGGCCTCTTTACCCCTTTGAATGGTCTGCAATTGCTCATTTTCTCTTGTGAATGGATTTGTAGTTCTAGGAGCAAATGCATTAGGAAGCCTTGCTTTCCTAGAACTTTGCTCAACCTTCAGCTTGGATATTTTAGCAGCCAATGACTCTATCATTTTAGTCATTTTGTCTATTTTAGGTTCGGAAGATGAAGCAAAGGAAGAAGAATCCTCACCTCTCTGCCTTCTTCTGTCAGCATGGCCTTTGAGTTTTTCTGCAGCCATGATATTGGATTCCACCTCTAGGGTTGCATCTTGCATTTCAGCTAGGGTGGCACACCTTCTTTTTCTCAATAGCAGGTAGAAATCAGAGTCAAATTCATTGGCATAAGTGAGTTTGGCAGAGGTGGGGGTAGGCTTCACTTCAACTAGTATCTTGATGTACATACGATTTAATCTTTTATTAAAATCAGACAATGATTCCCCATTTTCCCTCTTGAGGTTGCCAAACTTAGTATGGTAATATAGCAGGTCTTTCTTATCTCCCCAATGCTTTAAAAACACATCATCCAATGCTTCAATGTATGCTATAGACCTAGGGGTCAACTCTCTAAACCACTTTATAGCCTCTCCATCAAGGCTTTGGACAAATACTCTCATCCACACATCATCTTCACTGATATCTAGGTTATCAGCATAACTATAGAAAGACTCAAGGTGTTCTTCAGCTGTTACTCCCTCTGTACCAGTGAACTTAGGCATGTATTTTTGATATTCTCCTGCAAGCATGGCATTCAAAGGAACAGGCAAGACCAGGGGTCCATACCTAGCAGCTATGATTCTTTCCATTTTGATCGGTGCTTGTTGACCTGCCATGACTGGGGTAGATGGAAGGGTACTGGTTGTTTGGATAATAGAAGGCTAAGAAATGACTAACAAGGCTGAAGGAAAATGATGGACTATAGGGGAGGTTTCCTTTGGACCAAGATTCAAAGGGGAACTTATTGAACAAGGAGCTTTATGAATCTCTGGAAATATTTCTTCACTGATAGTACTAGGCTCTATATTTTCAACATGTATGTGCTCGATTACAAGCCCCTCTTGTAGAGATACATAAGATTGTTTAGGCTTAACTAATCCTGATGCTCCTTTCTGTGATGTTTTTATTTGCTTGACGATCTTCTCAGGGTTAGGCACTGAGTCAGCTGGTGATTTCTGAGGATTTCTTCGAGTATGCCTCACAAACTGAGCTAGAACTCTGATGTGGAGTCGCCAAAAGGTTGGTCCTCTAGTAGAGTCGCCAGATAGATGATTACAACCAAAAATGTGTCCAGGCTTTGTTTATCATCAAAGCTGGAGCTGTGTCGTTCTCCCAGGGAAGCTGAGCTTCAATCTCCTCTCCCTGACAACGGTGCCAATTATGTTAGGATTCCAAGAAACTCTCCTAGGTTGTATTTCAGAGATGTCGAGTAACATATAAATTTAACTTATTGTTGCAGGTTAAATGGAAGGAATGATGGTTTGTTCAAGCCAGATAACCACTTCTACTTTGTTTCACTCCAGACATGCGTGAACACCCCCAGACTACAAGGCTTTAGACCACCAAATGCTCACAATTTAGACATTGGGTGAATATGGAGAATACTAACCACACCAACAGATGCACAAGACCATGTGATGGCCGGCTGCAACTAGTAAAGAAACTTGTAAATCTATTCTACTAATGCACAGACAGGATGACAACTCTCTAGCATTAGATAGAAAGAAACCTGAGTAACCGGTTTAGTGATACATTCGACAATCTAACACAGAGATGAGATGACAGTCGTCTGGTGCTAAACCTCAAAGACCAAGAACACAACGTATCAGGCACAAGCTTAGAATAGAGAAAGATGGAAAGTGAGCAGTTAACAACAAAAGAAGCTTATTAGCTGAAAATGAAGATGAGACGCTGCAAGTGGAAAAATATCTATAGTTTCCAGAAGTTGAACCTTACATCAAAATTCCAACCACCAACCCTGATTACATCTTGCTTCTGGGTACTTATAGATTTACACTACTGGGCACTTGGGCCGATTAGGCATGGAGGGATCATAATTGACCACCAACTGCATTTAACGGCCTGATGGAGTCTCTGAACGTGTTTGCTTGCTTCAGTGAATGAATCCAATCTGTTCAGGTTCTGTGCTATCCTCTTAGGCAGTTGGAGTGCTTGTACTAGTGAAGTTCCATAACTGATAAATGCAGTTACAGGGTCATGCTCTGTCCTTTTCTCCCTTGGTCATGCTGTTTGTTAAATATGGTTGTTGGGGGGTGACTGCGACTAGTTCGAGCAAGCTGGTCACCTTCCTCCTTCAGACAAATGTAGTGGTCAGAGGAGGTGGACTGCATGGGTGAGTGGACGATATGGATGAGCAGAAAGGATGGCCATCGGATCGAGGAAATGGACGGCGGAGATGGCTCGACGGAGGATATTGACTGAGGTGTACGCGGATTGAATTTGGGCCGTTAGATCTCCGGCGGCTAGATTGAACGGTGATTGAGTGGCGAAGCCGCGCAAGCGTTAGTGTGTGGGAGTAGTTTTAGTTGGGCAGTAATGGTATTGATCGCACTGCTTTCGGGAATAAAGTGGTAAAAGGACGGGGTCATGCGATGCCACTCATTGATCGACACGTAGCGGTAGATGAGAGAGAAAAACTTCTCTCATTGCATGCTAACGTTCAATCACATTGCCGATGCGATAAGTGCAAAGGCCGTCAGATCTTAGTGGGGATGATCTGACGGTGGGGATTTGATTGTGCAGGTTTCTTTATTAAGCGCTATGAGAGTTGTTGGATCTGCGGAAGGGAATCAACAACAAGGAAATGATGAAAGGTTTTAGCAAGCACGGGAGGGCGTATGACAGGGTTTTATGAGGGTTTGGGCTTTTCACTTGGGGCTAAGGCCAAAGGGGTTATTTGTCGGGTTTGTAGGAAAAGCAGAGGAAACGGGATGAAGGAGACTAAGCGGGATAGAGGAAGAAAGGAGAAAATGACCGATGTGGGATCCGTTTGAGCACAACCAAGCAGACCAAACTTGTCTCTGAACTTAGAAAATCATTGTCATATAGCAAAGCTAGTAGGTTCAAAAAGTAATTGAACCACTTGACATTTGTGACATTCATGGTGTGCATAGTAGCATGATAAGATGAAGAATTGTAGGTAGGGAAACCTCCAATATCCATTTCTAAATTATTGTATATTGGCTGCGCTAGTCATCAATTCAACCTACTTATCAACCTACACAGAGATTGACCACCTCTACATTTCACATAAGCCTAGGTTTATGGATCACCAGCTCAAAAAAGATACATCTTGTCATATTCCACGATAAAATTAGCTTTGAATCATCCACTCAACAACATGCGCATAAGGAATACCTTGAATCTGGCATGGTTGTAGTGGAGGATATGCTGAAGTGGTCGTAGTGGAAGGCATGGAGAAGTTGTGGGGTCTATCAAGGTCGAGATTGCAGGTTCTTTCTTGCGGCCAATGAATATTGTCGCACCAGCATTACTGAGAATCTCATGGAATGTTTTTGGTCAGACATACAAACACACCAAACATTAGATTGTCAGACATACATGGGAGAGAAGGGAAAGATGATTCACCGGTACCCATCTTCATCAAATTCCCTCTGGGCATGCTCAACTAGGCTCTTATCCACTTCATTCGGTCCTCACATCGAATCCTATTAAGTCAGGAACTACCACGAAGGTGCTTGTGGAAATGATTCAATGCATGTCGGGGGAAGATACATACATATGACATAAACAAAAAAAAACTTAATATATGTCCTTCTTCCATTCGGTATGTATTTACTTCACTTATTTTTCATTTATCATTAATGTACATTTATCATCATTAGTTTTGATTTGAGGCACTCATAAAGTTGAAATATTTTATAAAATTTCTATATTGCTTTACAAAATAAAAGTCGTTATAGTCATCAATTTATCTTGACAGGCATGAAGTGTTTGGAATTTCAAGCCCACCTTTCTCCAAATATTTTCCATCTCATTTTTACTATCACTTGATATCTTAATTAGATCAATCTAAAGGATATTTGATGACAATGATGTATGTAAGTTTGGTACCCAGAGCCTGACATGCTTCCAAAATGTGCCCAACAGTACTATCGTTTTCCTTCATAGTACACTCAAACACAGGTGCACTCTGAGAATAATTTGGTCAAGGAATTAGCTGTTGATTAATCCCAAAATCTAAGTCGATGATTTTTCCAGACTCCTGAGAAGTTCTCGCTTGGTGAGTTTGCACTTCCCAAAGATATAATTTGTGGTTTTGAATGTGGTCTGCCATGATTTTTGATCCATAATGAAGACAATGTCTAAAAGTACGGAAAGAAGAGTGAGAACACAACCATTTGTCTACACATTCTATGTGGAAGCCATGGTTGCAGCTCGACAACACTGTGATATCTTCTGCTGCCATGAATTTTGCCAAATAGATAACGCACTCCATTGCAAGCTATGACACAATAGATTTTCCATGAATGAGAGACAGGAGAGCCTCTATGGATTTTTCATTTGTGCTAGTATTAGCATATAATAGGGAGGTGAGTATAGATTACAAAATAGGAATGACGACCTCTAAGATTTATTAGATGTCAGCGTAGGTAGTTGAAATGTGCCATCTGGGTTTTTATACATCATGTCTTTCAAAGTGACACAAATGACACCCTGTCGCAACACAAGTGGCTAACCCACCTGGAGCAGTGCTCATTTGGTAGCTGGTTGGGGTCGTGAATGTGGCGTGCATGTGGGAAAGAGTTCAATCTTTTTGGTATTTTAGGATATCATTCAGATCTGGAGTATTCCAAGAATTTGATTTTGAAGTTGTAGTGATGCTAGGAAAGCTTAATGTAGGACCTGATCATTTATATAGATTGGAGTGGACATAGTACAAATGCAGGGAAATAGAGATGAACAAGGTTTTACAATAATGGCCTTCACTTCTAGAAAAGAATGATGATTTACAGTCGATACGACTGAGATGCGGATGGAAAACAAATTGTTGTAGGCTGAACATAAGGTGCGAAACACACAGATCTCGAAGCCGGATGATCGCTTGATGCTCAACCTGGATGGACTAGGTATGTGGAGCCATATCCCATCCCAAGTGCATATCCAGATGCAGAGAAAGATCCAAAGACATTGAATTGTAAGAGCACCTTATCTTCCGATGTCAGTATACTATGAAGTTAACAGGAGGTTCCAATGAGAAAGCAATTACTCGTCAGTGATGAAAGATGGAGAATCTCTTGATTAGTAAGCTAACCTTTATGTGTTGAATAATACAAGAAGTAACCAGTAAACTAAAGTAAGGAGAGGAAGTTGTTGTTGGGGGTTGAAGCTTCTCAGATGAAAATATGTATGCCAAGGAGGCTAATCTAGAATAGGAGTACCATTTTTTTGGATCAAATTGAGTGGAATGACATTTTTTATTGAGCTAAAAGCACAAAAAATGTCCCTTAGATTTTTGTGCTTCAATAGTAAGTCTGCAATTCCCTGAGAATATAAAACAATATTCTTATTTCCATTTTTCTTCCTTGTTGTAACTATGTCAGTTCAATTCTATTCAGTTCATTATTTCAATCAAGCTTTCCCATGGATGAGTTTTCTCCTAATGAGTACATACCGTGAAAGAAGGAACGTCTAGACTGCAGACTTGTCCTAGAGATTCAAACCGTGGATTTCAATGTCACGCAAATTCAAAATCACAGGAAAACAACACGGGGAAGATCCCGGGCATTGTACTCCAAGGTTTGTTTTTTTCCCTAGTGAAGTCTTTGCTACGATTAATTCAGAAGTAGAGAAATCATCGGTCAGTAATCTGCCATTGGGATCCTATCCCCCTGCTCTTCGCCGACCTCGCCATTTCCTATGACTTGATTGCGAGGTGCTAGAGTGTCATGGCTGAGAAGGACAAGAACGATATCTTTGTCTAGGGAACACAAGATTATGTACAAAAGTTGATGATGACTTTAGTTACAGGGACGATGTGGTTGAAACCTCACCCATTTCAGTGGTCATATGTCTAATTTTAATTACACGGAGGACGATGAAAATAAAGCTCTCTCATTGGCTAGTGTTTTCTCTCCCCAAGCCCGTAAAGAAAATGCCTACCAATGTAAATAAGTTTGTTTTTCCATGTTCCTGTATGGTTTTAACAATGTCATTACAACGTTTAAAAACTTGACATGTAAATTTATATACAAACTGATTAAGTAAAACTATTGGTGTCTACTTTCATGTCCTCCAGTGACACTAATACGAGTCCATGACTAGTCTAGCATTTTCTATAAATGGAAATAGGGATTATCTCACCTGTTCCCTCCATCATGGCTGTACCTCGATCACATAACTGTCTCCCAACTACCTTGAGTTTTCAAATTGATTGCAGAGAAATGGGTCGTCATTGTAGCTAGAATCCTTTGAATGGGGAGATGGTACAGTGACTTCCTGAGGTAAACCAAGGTGAAAAACTATTCTCTCAAGCAGCTGTTGTAGGCACCTTACCTTAGCACCAAGTTCGAAGTGTTGTTGTTGTTGTATGCTCATAAAGACAAATTATCATCATTTTTTTGAGTTTTTGGGTAGAATTTAGCAAAATAAATGTTATTGAAGTTGTGATTTTTTGTTGTTTAAATGAGTTTTTAATTTGTGATGTTTTATTGTTTAATATATATATATATAATATATATATATATATATATATATATATATATATATAATATATATTAATATATATATATATATATATATATATTTACATATATTTATATTTTCAACACCACGGAAAATTTCAAAATTAATTTTAAACAATTCAACAAAAAAATATACCAAAAGAAACTCCAAAACTTATAACAAGTATACTACGTCATTAGAGTCAAACACATAGGAATGCATGGCCTTGTTCTCTTGTTTACACTGACTGGAAAACTCATGCTTCCAATGGTTCCAACTCACTATCCAATTGAGAACACTACACAGAGCTCCCGTATATTGTTCATTTTACCTTTGACTCCATTAGACCTCATTCAATTCAGAGAGGACACATCATCCTTGCCGACAATGACAATGGGCCATGAGAGTCAAACCTTTGCACAATTGATCAGATAATAACCCTATGAGTGACATTAGTTGAAGATTTATTAAACAAAAGGCATTACAGACTCATGTGCTGGTGTGTGTTCTGTGTTATTTAAGCAATGGATCGATCAGATTGCCAATACACAGACAATTTAAATGGACAAACAACAGAGAAATACAGCAGGCAACCATAAAGACACAAGCAATTTTAATAAGGAGTTCACCCTATTCTCCAGGGCTACGTCTCTGTTCCAAATTTCAGTGGTGGCCTTGTTTTATTGTGTCTTTAAACAAAGAATTACAATACAGGGACTCAATGTGAGTTCTCCTGAAGCAGATTTTTGCTTGGCAGGGTGGTTCTTGGATTCCCCAAGCCACTGGAGTACACAGTTTCTTCTTCCCACCAGCTCTATGACCTTCTGGTCTACAGTGGTAAGAGCCCAACGTGGTGCTCAGCCTGGACAGATCCCTCTATGGGGTGGCTCGAATCTCTCAAGCTCGGTGGTGCTCGATGCTGCCGCTGCGTTAGCTCGGCCCTCTATCTCTTCCTACTTTTCTCTTGCTTTACTGCCTTCTTCTCTGTGTATTATGTCCTCCTCTCGGGATTCTGGTCTTTTCCTTCGTCTCTCGGACCTCACTCCAACTTGACCGTGTATTTTGTCTCTATTCATGGCTTTTAGCCATTCGTTTCCATGCCTATTCAGTTCCTCTTCTGCCTTTGTCGATTCGCCTTCTGCAGCTGCACTTGGAGTTCCTTGTTCGGCGTCAGCATGAATGCTCAGGGAGTGGCCACGTGTCCTCATCTGAACAATGCCAGCCTGCTCGTCGGTTTGTTTCTTCGGCTACATCGTGGATGCATTCTTCCTCCACCGTGGCAGTCAAACGGATTCCAAATCCCTTTAGAATGCAGCTTAATTCCTTGTCGATTCTACTTCCTCCATCGGGCGCAATCTCAGCTGTCTGATCTAGGCTCCTCCAGATCCAATGTCATACGCATGTCCTGCATGGTTGACTTGCTCGACCAATAGTGCACGATCAACGATGGTTTTCTCTCACCTCCGCCGCCACGCGTCGATCATTGAGTGGGATCGCTCCGCTCTCCTCCAAAACCGTTTACCGTTTGAGGGTGCCCCGATCAATACCACTGGTTTCCAAAGTATGGGTCCCGCCCTTGTCCTTTTAGCGCTTTTCATTTCTCCGCCCACAGTTCTCTGACTCCCAACGCCACCGAGTGCTTAAGGCTCCTCCATTTCGGCCCTGTTCGCTTAGCGGGCGCTAATCTCGCATCAAAAATCACCTCCTTTTCCCAATCCAGGGTTCCCGGGGGCTACTTTGACCTCTTGCGCAGTCTCCATGGGCCTCGGTTAGCACGCTTTGACCGACGTCCTTGTCGTTCCACGTTGGCTGGTTGACCGAGGCCCTCGTCGTTCCACGCTGGCTGCCATTGCCATTGGTTCAGGGTGTTTTTGATCGCTATTTTTGGAATTTTTAGAGATTCGTCCCGACCTGATATAGTCATGGTTCTTTGCCAGTCTTTAATGGATCCAATTCGGATCAACAATTTTTCAACTAGATGCCTGCCAAACCACCATGTTCTCGTCTCCTACTCATTGAATAGACTATAACCTGGAGCAATAGTGTCCCTTCTAAGGTCCACTTGAACTTTACCCACCAATTGATTATAATGATATCCAAAAACTTGTTAGGACTCATTTCGAGGTATTTCATTTCACAAGGTTTTCAAAATAAATTTCATCATATTAATATTATTATTATCATAATCTACTTTTAAGGTCATTGCCAAGCCAAACACCAAATTGGTGTATGAGACCCCCTTCTTTGTGGGACAAGGGACCCACCTCCGCTCAACGATTTGACTACTATGTCTACAAAGGCATACATACTCTACCCCCTTTAGTTTTGAACCCATGACCTCTTAAAAGGAAACACATACTCTTAACCATTAAGCCCACTCAAGCTATATATATATATAATTTAAATAGTAATAAAAATAATAGTTTTTTATGGTGGTTTGGTTGCAATGTTCTTGTTGGGAATACTAAATAAATATGCCACTCTTCCAACTAGAAACGTCTATCCCACTTCCTAGCCAAAGAAATATCCATAGGTTCCCCAACTATCAGAGCCGAAGTCCAAACCACAGTCGTTCAACACCAAAATCAATCCCTTTCTCTGTTCTACTCCAAAACATCTCCCCCATCCCAAAATAAAATTCCCCCTGCCTCCCCCCCCCCCCAAGTTCTCCCAAAGCCTCCTTGCAAGAATCCCCCACCTTCCTCCAATTTCTGCACTTATCTCCCTCCTTGAGTCAATGCCACATAACCCATCATGTCACAACCATCCCCCACCTATCCCCTTATTCAAAATTAAATTTGAGGGGGACAGTCATGTCAGGACTAGGGATAATAAATAATAAAATATTAATATTCTTTTAATCTCTGTGAACCCTATGAATTCTTAAAAATCTTATCAATTTAGATATTAAATAATCATGTTAAAATATAATTTATTAATAATAAAATAAGATTAAGTATTAATGATCACTCTAACTATTAATCAAACAAATATTAACCATAAATTTGATCATTAATCAAATTTAGCTATTAATTATTTGTCTAACATAATATACTTTAGAATACGAATGTAATTTATAACTAACATAATTATAATTAGTCATAGAAATCAATCATTTAAGATGTAGGTTAATAACCTAATATAAGATAACAAGATTATGACATAGACATTATAATATTTGAGGTATGAGAGCACTAACCTTGCTCACATCTCCACATGCTCATGGGGTGCTTTCAGATAGAGGCGCAGACGCAAACAAAGAAATCATCGAAGAGGCAAAAATACTAGTTTGAAGGCTAAAGTCATTAGAGAAATTTTGAGGTAAAAAATGGCCTCAACAAAAATGTACAACTAAAATAAACTTTATAAGAACCAATAGGATTCAAGATGATGATGTCAACCATGGGGATGATTCACCATTTTTGGAGTACAAGGGTGAAAAGATAAAATAATAAAAAAAAACAACTTTGTCAACTCGTATTTTCAATTTATCTCCCCACTGTTTTACTCAAATTTTGATCAAGAGAACTTGTTGGATGTGAAATTTAATTCCTCATCCAAGGAATACCCATGTTACATACTTTTGATTGACCTTGCTACACGAAAAACGATAAATGCATGAAAAAATGTGATTGCAATCATGTTTTTCATGTATATCTCTTTTTTCGTGTAACAAGGTCCATCAAAAGTATGCAATGTGGGTACTCCTTGGATGAGGAATTGCATTAACATTTTTTTCATGTATTTCTTGTTTTTCATGTAACAGGGTCCATCAAAAGTATGATAAATGGGTACTCCTTGGGTGAGGAATTAAATGCTGCATCCAACGAGTGCTCCTACTTGAAATTTTAGTAAAACCATGGGGGAATAAGTTAAAAATATGAGTTGAAAAAGTAGTTTTTATTTTTTCCCTCCAAAATATGATGAGGTAATCCAATCTCAATTTATTATTTCCACTATTATTTTAAAATATTCCTTAGGAGGCCCATTTTAGACCTCAAAATTTCTCTAATGCCTGACTAATACCTACATACCAACCTGAAAATCCAATGGGCGATATGGGTTCAACCCAATTCCAAAACTCAAAGCCTAAAATCCCACATTCATCCCTACCTACCACCCGATGCATGATCACCAAAAACAAAGAAAAGGGAATGAAAGGATGGGAGAGTTCCATTGCATTGATCAATAATGATTTTGTCTAATTTACGTGGGTTGCCATATATAGTGTTGATGAACTCGCTCTATTATTGCGGAGTAGGTTATGATATGGTGTGACAAGGTGTTAAGTCCCCATTTATATAACACACACCTACTGAACGAGTTTGTTTGTTTGCTTGTCCATCAACTTTTTTTTTTCTTACTTTAAAGAATATGAAAAAAAACTCAATTTGCTTTGTGTCCTAGATTTTTGAGAGGATTTTTGGATGAGTCTGTTGAGATGTAGGGCCTTAGAAGGTTTATGATAATGAAGAGTGAAGATGTAGGGCCTTAGGAGGTTTATGATAATGAAATGCTATGATTAGAAGTGTTGAGTCTCCAACACTATTGTTCGTTGAATTCATTTGTCTTTTAAAATTACAAGGTCTTGGAGTAAGCTTAAAGCTTTTACTTAATTATTTGTTGAGGTTTCTATTCAGACACAAACCAACATTCTATAACTTATAGAGGTCCCTAATCCCCACACAAACACCAATTTTATAGTTGGTTGAGGACATTTAACCTACCTCCCCTAATAAATCACTAGAGTATTACAATATTGTTGTTGAAGCTAATGGTAAAGTTGCCTAAGAGTTGTGCAAAGTTATGTCCCTTCTTCTATGTTATATTTTTCATGTGTGTTTTCAAATATTTATTTATTTATTTTTAATAAATTTATTAAAACAAATATTGAAAAATATATGGTAGTATGATTTAAGCTTTACTAAATGCTATGAATCACATAGTACAATATTGTTGTTGAATCCAATGGTCGAGTTCCTGTTGCCCAAAGTTATGGCTCATTTCTTGTTATCTAGTTCTTTCTCCTACGGTCAAAGTGTTAGGGTTTACTGAAATTGCACACACGCAGTTGAGTGAATTTAATGGAGTTGTCTTTAGTGTGACTTTTTGGACTTTCCGGTGCCGGAATCTGGCTGAAATATTTGAGGTGAAATCTTGATTTGTGTTATTTAAATTGGTTTTTTGACTGTATATATGGATTAAGCACCCTGAAAAACCCCTAGGGAACTTTGATTGTGTAGGGGTTACCCGTCAAGCTTGCAATTTCAATAAATTCTTGTCAGATTTTAAAGAAAATAGACTAGAAAAACCCACCCGAAAAGCTTCCAAAAAGTCGCACTAAAGACAACTCCGAATTTAATTATTCTTGTCATGCTACTGCAATTCACGAGGTAGATAATAGTAGGTAGGTTTCCTATTGTGCCACCTGTTAGCGCTTGAAATTTCACCTCAGGCTGAAAAAGGTAAACTCCAAGGCAACATCAAACCACTTAGCCTCGTAGCTAGCCCTACGGGGCAGGAGAGGGCTCTCTCCGGTCTATCTCGGAAAAAGGTCTTCAACGGGCCGAGATAACCAATAAAGAACACTGATTTTAGGCTAGTAAACTGATAAAAAGGTTTGATTTGGGATTTTTAGGGTTTTGGTGGAAAATTGGGGAAAGGCAATTTTTGGTGCGGGGATTGGACACAGTTTTTGCAGGGGGTTCTTTAGGGCGAGGTAGGAGACTGTATTGATTCCTTTGAAAGATTTGGTTGGATGAGAATGACTGGTAAGGAGCTAACGAGAGCAAGAAATCACCTTGAATTCTCCTTAAACAACTGAAAACATTGATATTAAGCAAACTTAAAGGCAGAGCATAGCAAC
>APFE030628341.1:4497-16457 GCA_000404065.3 Pinus taeda | reverse complement strand
ATAATAATATACATATTTAGATTTTAAATTGAAATATGATTAATCAACCATCCTTGCTTGGTATATTTTGTTTGTTTTTTAAAACTTATAAACTCGACATATACCGTTTTCTAGAAGGCCAACGGACACTTATTTTTTCACCTCTCATGCCACGAAGACCAACCACCACCATGGGGCTCACGTTATACAAGTGAATTGATAAAATGCCAATAATTTTGGATGGACTTATACAACAATTTATTTAGATGCAATACCACACCAACGGATGCCTACCCCTTCTCCATCCTCGATGTGACTTACATGACTTCTTCATTACAGTCGCCGTGTATAGAGACAAGAACACATAGCTCGTGCTTTGGAAGACTCTGTGGTTAGAAACAAAGAGGATGGATATTTAATTTTTTTCCTTCTCTTGTGCCATGAAGACACAATGACCATTGTGGGGTTAACATGATATAGAAGTGAAGTGATACCACGCAAATCATTTTCAGTGGAGTTGTTATTCAACCATTTATTTCCATTTCATGCCACATCAATCGATGCCCACTCGTTCTCCATCCTCAACGTGACTTCTACTCACACGACTCTTCCTTGATCGAAATGTAGTGTATATATAGAGATCCATGTAGAACACACAACTCAAACGTGTTAACGTTTTTGCACATCTCACATTTAAATATAAACTCCACATATACCTCTTGATACCAATGCTATATAGGAGTGAATTGGTACCACACTAATCATTTTCAGTTGATTTGTGTCAATCATGTCCATGTGGTAATGGTATATTGCATATAGCTCCAGTGCATGGTTGTGTGTGGATCCTAGTCTAAGGGTAGGTCATGACTCAATTATTCTTTCTTTATCCGACATATAGTTTTGTTGCTCAAATTAATTAGAGATAAGATTCACGTGGCCCGCTCTCCAGTTCTTCCTGTGGATGTTTCAGTCTGTCTGTATAGGCCCGATTTCAGGAATTGGTGGATAAATAGTAGACGTGGGACCCTAACTCCTTGCGGTCGTCTGTTGAGAAAACATTTTCTAACTGGCTCCTTATTTTGTTGGTTTCTTATGCAATTTCGTTGACAAGTATTCAAGGTTGGAGCAACCCTCGGAAGTGTCTTACTTTTGAGCCTAGATTATGTTTGGGTCGACCTCCATATTTTGAGACAACCCATTATTTGATTTGCAGGTGTAGAAAAATAGTTCATGCCTCTAGTAAGGGAAGGAATAGTCGGGGAGGTTGCAACCGTGGGAAAAAGAGGAAAGCATCCCCTTACCAGGCCAATGAACCTAGCTCATTTGGGGGAACTGTAAATCGACATGTCAAATTATCCAGGAAGCTGCTCAGGCATATCATTTGGGCAGTTTGAACCCCTTCAAGCAGCTCAGAGAAGATTGGGAAGATGAGAATAAATAGATAGAGGGAAGTTTTGAAAGTTTGGATGAGTCGAAATTTTTTATTCCTGACCCTAGTCATACCCACGAATGATCTACTCAATACAAGAAAACGGTCCACCTATATTAGATGATGAAGATCCTTCTGGATAAAGCCTTGGAGCAGTTTCCACCAAACATTCATATGTCTTCCCATGGGCACTTGTATTATATTAAAGAGTTTCCAAAGATCCAACTTCAGTTGTAGTAGCAAAATCGATGCCTCAACCGCATTGAGAAACACATCCCATGCATTCCCCACACGAAGATGCGAGGTTCCACTATGAAGGACCCTACCCCTATTGATTCCATTGATGACGAGTAGAGTGACAGAGTGACAGTGCACCCCTAGTTTTAGTTTTGTATGAAGAAGTTTCAAATTTCTAGGCATATTAGCAGTTATGTTTATAGGTATCTAGCTAGTAGGAAGAACAAAGGCTCTCAAACATATATAGTGTGACTAGCAAGACTTGTTATTTTTTTTCTTTTTGGACGACTTATTTTGCTATCAAGTGGCTAACAGACTTAGTTTCCCTCAGGGCAAATTGAGACCACCTAACCTTCAGACATGTGTATGCAACCTTCGTTTTTAATTGAAAATTAATGGAAAGGTCCTACCAAATTTCCAAAACAAAATAAATCTATACCTAAATATAAAAGTGATCTCATAATCACACAGAAATCCTCCTTTGAATTCTTTAGTTGTAGCAATAAATATTGTGAATATTTTATGTTGTGAGAAATGCATGACTCTTCATAATAATTCAAAACCTTTTTAAAATTCTTCACTTATGTGTATATAAATAATCTATATATAAATGTAAAAGTGATCTCATGTTGGGATGGGGTCCCATAAGTTAGTTTGGGATTCAAATAACCAAAATTTTGATATAATTTTGTAAATAATGTAAAGTCTCTGCGATTTGTGGATGCGGAGCGTGTAGATGAATAGAGTCATAGGGGCTTAACCCCTTGTCTTATGTAAAGTATGAGTTATGTAAAGTATGAGTTAGTTTTGACATTCACCCATGGTTCACGAACCATGGCATTGTATGAAAATGACTATAAATAGGTGTGTCTTAGAGAGTCGAAGGCAATAGAGACAAGGAGTAAGTGATAGAAAGGAGACGCTGGTAAGAGAGGAGAAGAAAGGCTTTGCAGTTGAGTATGCAGAGGCCTAGGTAGAGTCGGCAACTGAGTGCACAGACCCCTGCAGTTGTGTGCTCATGGCAGTTTTGAGTCTGTAATCTTGAATTGTAGATTAATAAAGACAATTTTCTAAAGAATTCTTGCACATTTATCTTTATCTCTGTTAATGTTATATGTTTTCAATGAATGACGTGTTTTATGGAATATTGATTGAATGTTACGCAATTCTCTTGAATACATGTCAATGATGTACACAATGAATGTCTAAGTACTTTCGCGAAGTCTCTGATGAATTCTCTTATGTTTACTAATAACTTAAGTAAATCTGTGCGAACACTAGTATAGGACTACTCTCTGATGTGCGTAAGTAGGCAACTTGACTCATTAAGGTTTGCAAAGACTGATCGTAGACCTTCGTGAAGGTCTAAAGGCTATTTTAACAGAGTTGCAACAATGTTCCTTAAGAGGTTATCGATCTGCGTGAAGGCAAATATGAGGCGCTGAAAGACATCACACTAGTCTTTGGATACAGAAACTTGGTTCTTGCATCCCGCCATACTTCTTCATGTGAGACTGCAGCCTGCGCTATGTGGGTTGTTACCAAAAGGGCCAGTAGTGTAGGGTTTTGTTAGTTAGCGCAACTAACTCTAAACCTGGGTAAAGACCCCCTAAGCCAACAAATGGATCTGTTGCCGGGACTCGGAATTGTTTGAAGGAGATGTGTGATGTCACATCATTGGAATCTGACCAAGAAAGAGATTGAAAAGTGGTTGGATCGAAAGATTCACAAATTTGAGGTGCAAGAAAACAAGAATCCGCACCTATCGAAGCAAGAGTGGTTGAACAGGTATTTGTATACAGAGATACACAAGATCTTCTTCTGCACCTTCCCCATTGAACTGTATCAATGGTTGGCTAAATTGATAGATAGCCAAGGAAGGTGGAAGCTTGATAATATTATAGTGTGGACTCCAAAATTAGTGCGACGGTTAGAAGCCTCTAAAAACAAGATCACGCAGGCTGTCGATCACTGGCTTGATCGAATTATAAGAGGATTTGTTACAAAATTTGCAGTTGATACCTCAGTCAGTTATAGCAAAGCAGAGAGAAGATTTTTCAAAGGACCGTGACGCAAGTACTTAATATCATTAAATACTTGGATTAAAATGTTTTTATGTGAAAAAAAGGTGATTCCATTACCTTGATCTTCATAGCTATGTGGAGTGGATGACTCTTTAGAAAGAGTGAAGGATCAGGACCTGAGTATAGTCCATTGATTGGACTTCCTTTAACTAACGGCGAAAGGGCGAAACGAACTTCTCCGCGAAGCGTGGTTCAGCTAATCACTCAGGGGATTCCTCGAGAAAATCATCCGTCCACTCCATCTCCACCCTCGCCTCCACTGCATACACCTTCACCCACACCTCCACCTCAACCACCACCATTCAACATGGTGAACACGATGAAGCTACCGATTTTCAAGGGCATAGGGTGTGAAGATGCAAAGTAGTTTTGGTTTGTTGCGAATGTTGTATGGACAATGCAACAAATTACTTATGACAATATAAATAAGGCATAATTGGTTACCTCTCTGCAGGATAATGTGGTAACCTAGTATATTAAGTATTGTTCCAATAATCCACTTGCAATGCTAGCAGAGACTAAGGCAGCTTTAAACAAGGAGTTTAGTAAGCCTAAATCTGACTCACAGTCTGTAATTGGATTCAAAGAAATCATGAAGAGGGTCGATGAGACGACTTGGGAATTAGATAAAAGGTTGAAGTGTCAGATTCGAGAAGCTAACATGCAGCTCAAAGATAGTCAGCATAGCGAGTGGTTTATAGCTTCGCTTCTACCCCATCTGAGAATTTTTTTGTCACAACAAAAGATAGGAACACAGGCAGAATCCTTGGAAATCACGATGAGGTTGCATGCATCCTATTCAGCATGTGACCTTGGGGATACAACAAATCCACTCTCAGTTACAACGCCTACACCTAGAATTACAAAGTTCGAAGAAAGACAAGGACACTAAACCAAAAGTGTGTGCTAAAGTCTGGTGTTTGAAGTGAAAGGGGTAGGGGCATGATAAATATCATTGTCTTGTATACACATTATATTACAAGAGGGGGGCCAATTCCCTTGAAGCCTGAAGACCCAGCAAGGCTGAACATGGGGGCTACACTATGGTGTACTATTTGTCAAGTTGTCGGACAACATACGACAGACAATTGTCATTTACTTCAAAAATTCGTCCAGACACCCCAACAATTATTCTATAACTTTTGCAAATCTATGGGCCACGATGAGCGCCACTGTCAACGCTATGAGTTGATGATGGAAAGGACGCCTACATACTAGATGTAAGTAGAAACTCGACCTCCATATCAGGGCGTCGGGGGAGCGCACAGAGCATATTAGGGTCTAGGACAAGGCTACGAGGGAGGAGGACCCAGTAGAGGTCACGACGAGATTATTTGCTACAACCACAAACAACCGAGGAACTATGCACGAGAGTGATAGAATCAAATCCGCCCATCATGTCAATACTGTAGCCAATTTGAACATGGTATAGAAGAATGCCCATTGTTGATAGCTAAGATGCAAGAGAAGAAAGCGCAGCCTCAACAACCTACGCAAAACTTACAGATAATGAGAGTTGAGCTCCGCGAGGAGGATCAAAGCATGCATATAGTGTTGAGAAGTGCAATAATGACTAGCGATGATAAAGGTAAACATCTTGAAGAGGACGGATGGGTCCGCAAGGCCCAAGAGAAAGAAGTCGGCTTTGATTTGGATCACGCTACGGAAACATTTATGGAAAAGCCGAGAAGAGCTTCGTTGAGGCCTCCACCTCACGAAACCAAGACAAGGTGCAAGAAACCAATGCCCCTGCAGAGGTTGATGCCTTTGTACTCACTATGTTTTTGGAGACCTGCATAAAAGTGTTGGAGTGAAAACAAAGTTGTGGAAGGCCTTCAGGAATTAATAAATAAATGCGCCAGCAAAGAGAAAGTCCCTGATGGACACTGACTGGTCAGGAAAATTTGCAAACATCAAGCATGAATATGGCGCAAGATGAGGCTCACTGCGCAAATAGGTGATTATGAGACAGGCCAGGTCATTTTGGATCTGGGGTCCGATGTAATCGTATTACCGAAACAAACATGGGAAAGAATGGGGAGACCTGCGCTCCAGTGATCTTCGATTCAACTCAGAATGGAGAACCAACAAAAAATCATCCCCATGGGACAATTATATGGAGTAACAGTTGATATTAAAGGTGCGAGCTCAATAGCAGAGTTTGAAGTTATATAAATTGTTGATGACAGTAATCCCTACCCTGCTCTCTTGGGAATTGGTTGGGCTGTTGATATGAATGGGATAATTAATTTGAAGAAGAGGACAATATCATTTGAAAGAAAGTCGCTATGAGTTATAGTGCCACTAGATCCTACAGAAGGGGCACGCTATACTGAACCAGTCTGCAATTACGACAAAAGTGATGATGAACTAGATCAAATCTACAAAATAACAACACGAGATGAGGATTGGATCAATCTGACAACAAATGGGAGGATTGCATGGGATCAGGAGTGTTCCTGCACCTCTCATTCAGAGGAACAATTTGAGCATTGGTAAAATCGCTTGCATGAAGCATCTACACTAGAATGCAATATGATGACGATCGAAGTCGCTACGCTATGTTTCATTGGAGGTAAGAAAGTTACCCTATTATGATGGTTTAACTGATGTAGATCTATTTTTGGATAAATTTGAGCACGAAATCCTCAAGGATCACCGCTTCCAAACATTAGAGTTGGCACTGTAAGTGACGCCTACACGATGGGTGGGAACGCATAAGGATAACTTTGCTAGATGGCAAGATTAAAGAATAATGATGAAGTTGCGGTTTGGGCATATTAACACCAGAATGACTGAGAAATATAATGGAAGGGATGATCCACGCGATCACCTAGCGAAATGGAATAAATCATGGGGAACAGAACTATAGCCGGAATAGGTACTCATATTTTTCCATATTTTAGATATTATTCCCATGAACTGGTATCTGGAAACAGAGCTCCGCCATGGCACCGCGGAATAAGATGTGTTGAGGGAGGGGTTCTTATTGAAGTTCATCTTTGAAGATGGCTTCCCAAGCATTGATGAAGCGTTGCAAGATATTAAGGTGGTTATCTTTTGAACGCTGAAAAAACCTATGGAATGGACACAACTAGAATAGAGCACCTAGATGCGCCATGCGATGGAATGCTACAATGTAGCCACTGAAGAGAGATGAAGATCAGTGAAACATTAATATTCCAGAGGCAGAAGGGCATCGCAAAGTCAAAGGCCGACAAATAGAAAACTCAGACATCTCCGCGTCATTGAAGACAAAGCAAGTAAACATTGGCACTATAGCAAAGCCAAAGTTCACAAAGATTGTAGATTATTGGGACGACACTACCATGGATAAAGTTGTTGAGTTACTCCGCGAATACAAGGATCTCTTCCGCACTAAGTTTTCAGATTTGAAGGGCATTGTTGGTGATGTGGGTGTTATGAGGATCACTCGAACGTGAAGCCTATTAAATAGAGGTCGTATCACCTTAATCCTAAATACAAGGAAAAGCTTCGCCAAGAGTTGGATAAGATGTTGGAGGCAAGTATCATAGAATCGGTTGAATAATCTAATTGGGTGAGCCCAACGGTGGTTCAAGAGAAGAAAAAAGGGTGAAATAAGGATTTGTGTAGATTTGCAGAAGCTTAATGATGCATGTGTTCACTACCCATTCCAAACAATGTTTATAGATGTAGTATTAGATAATGTTGGAGGGTAGGAGGCCTATTCCTTTACTTGCAGGTTTTCTGGGTATCATCAAATCAAGATCGCGCCAAAGGATAGGAGCAAAATGACCTTCGCAACAACGTGGAGTTGTTTTCAATACACTTTGATGTCGTTTGTGCTTAAGAATGCGCTTGTGATATTTCTCGCACAGTGATAGTAGTGTTCAAGGAGTTCATTCATAAGTTCCTGGAAGTATACTTTAATGAGTGGACAATGTTTGGATTAGTGAACAACCATGTACCAAGTTTGGCCCTGAGGTTGGATATGTGTTGTAGATACCAGATCACACTGAATTTGAAAAAATGCATATTCTGTGTTCCTTTTGGAATCTTGAATCTTGCTTGGTCATGTGGTGTACAAACAAGGATTGATAGTGGACCCTACAAATATTGCAATAATTGTGAATATGTAGGCCCCTCGTAACGTTAAGTAAATGCGCGCGACGCTCGAACATACAAGATACTATCGAAAAATTATCAAAGCTTATGCTCAAATTACTATGCCCCTTCAAAAACTACTAAAGAAGGATGTAGCATTCTTTTGGGACAAAAAATGCCAATGCAACTTAGATGTGTTGAAAGAAAAAATGGTCACAACACCAATCTTGGTATTCCTTGATTGAAAAAAGGAGTTTCACGTACATGTGGGTGCCCCTTGCATTACGTTGGTTGCAGTACTAACACAAGCAGGGGAAGGAGAAATTGACCATCCTATAGCCTTCGGATGTAGGAATGTATAGAAGGCCAAGAAAAATTATTCAACAACTGAGCACGAAGGATTGGCTATGGTGTACGCGCTGCAAAAATTCAAGCATTATGTGTGAGGAGGGCACTTCAAGATGTACACAGGTCATTTTGCCTTGAAATAATCTGTCAACAAGCCTGTGTTGGGGGGAAGATTTGCATATGGTTGTTATTATTTCAAGAGTATGACTTTGAAGTCATTGTGAAGCCGGGAAGGTTAAATGCGGGACCTAACCATCTGTCACGGATCAAAACAGGGGAGGAACCTAATAATCTAGAGGAAGGGATGCCAGATGCGCAACTCTTCACGGTGCATGTAGCGAATGACCACTTTGCAGACATTATTCACTTCTTGACTATGGGGATGGCACAGGAAGGATATACAGGCGAGCAAAAGAAGGAATTGGTAGTGCACATGGCCGATTTTTCAATCATTGCAGGACATTTGTATAAATTAGGAGCTTATGAAATATTGCAAAGATATGTGGCACACATTGAGCGGGACACAATTCTTGCTGAAGCTAATGCGGGCGCTGTGGGAGGCCATTATGCAAGCAAGGCAACTATGCAAAAGATTTTGCGTGCAAGTCTATTGTGGCCAACCCTGCACAAGGATTCCAAGGAGTATTGTAAGGCATGCGATGCATGTCAACGAACTAGAAGAACCTTGCAAAGGGATGAGTTACCACTAAATCCTCAGGTGTCCCTGTAGCCATTTGAGAAGCGCGCAATCGATTTTGTTGGGCCAATTCAACTCCCGGGAAAAAAAGCAAGTGTGTACTATATTATCACTGTGACGAAATATCTAACCAGATGGGCGGAAGCACAATCGGTTAAAGAGTGTACGTGAGCTACGGCAAGAAAGTTCTTGTTTGAGTATGTATTTACCAGATTTCGTTGCCCGAAAGTGTTGAAGAGTGACAAGGGTACGCACTTTCTGAACAAAACGATCAACACGTTGATTGAAGAATTCCATGTCTACCATTAGAAGAGTACTCCATATCACCCTCAGGCGAATAAAATAGTGGAAACCTTTGGAGAACATCCTAACGAATATCTGCAATGCACAGAAGAATAACTAGGATGTGCGCGTACCTGCAGTAATATGTGCTTATAGGACTAGTTGTAAGAAGCTGACAGGGAAAATGCCGTTCAGACTAGTATATGGGGTTGAAACCATAATGTTGATGGAGTACATTGTGCATGTCTACACATAAAAGCTCTCACGGGTATGGCAGATCATGAGGCCTTGGAGGAACAGCTCGTGCAACTGTTAGAGCTCCAAGAAGATCAATTTTTGGCGAGCTTCCATTAAAAATTATAGAAAGAACACAAAAAAGCATGGCATGATTGCCACATCAAGCTTCGCACATTCAAGGTAAATGATCTTGTCCTGTTATATGACAGTGAATGCCCTAAATTTCCGGGTAAATTCTAGATGCATTGGTTAGGGCCATATGTTGTCAAAGAAATTTTAGATGGAGGCACAGTTCAACTTGTGAATTTGAATGGGGAATCCTTCCCGAGAAAGAGTGAATGGGAGCAGGTTGAAGTTGTATATAGACGATCTTGCACAATGACTATATGGCAACAAGATACTCTTAGTGCTCCAAGAAGTTGCAAGGGAGCGCGGGACTATAAACTACACTACCCCACTTGGAGGACAATGCAACGAGCAGGTTGCGCGAAGAGTGACGAAGATGCAACCTATGAAGCACCGCTAAGGAAGTTGTGCCATGACGGAAGGTACTGTGCAACACAGAAGGAAACCCACTGTTGAAGTTATTGTTTTTTACTTAACGACGAGAAGACGGTTAAGTGGGGCGGGGTGGCTGCATTTAAGGCAAAAATATTTGAATATCTTCCACCAAAACAACATTTATTATCAAAAAATGGGGGGAACAGTGACATTGGAATTCAAAACTCCCTATAAATTATGCATGCAGTTCCAACAGAGAACACTTTGCGCTCTCAAAATTGTTAGTGAATTTTGCTATCTATCGCCTATGAGTCAAGCGTTTTGGGAAGAATTCATGTCGCGAACAAACATTTCTTATTAAGCCCGCTAGTTTTTTATGGAGAAAATGATGCCACCATCCCCTCTGAAGCCATGAGTTCGGAAGTCGCTGTGTCCGACAAACGAGGACTAAAGGTGTGAAGTGTATAGGCTACACTTGCGATGCTCACGGTGCCGAGGTCACCTAGGCCCAAACAGAACATGGAAAAAGACAAACAACCTGCCATTAAAGAGAAGCAACTTGTAGCAAAGAAAAAGCAAAAAAATCTGGTGTTGGTGCACACATCCCCAAGGAAGCATACAGAGACATAGAAGCAGAAGAAATATAAGAAGCCAGCGATAGGAGACCTAGAGGCAAAAGAAGCCTAGGGAACAGAGGACATTAACAAGGCTCCTAAGTATATCCCTTCGCAGAAGGGAAAAGCAAAGGTCACGAAGGAACTAGATGTCGAAAAGTTTACAATATCCAAGCCCCTGCTACTTGAGCAGGTCCCTATTGAAGGCCCTCGGCTCACAAGAGTCTCGCTGCTGAAAATGGAGGATTAGGACCTCGCAGACCACGGTAAGTTTCCACACTTGGCGAAAAACGAGTATATGCGGAGCGTCTACTATGAAGAAACAAGCGTTTCAACATTGGAAACGAAGGAATGGGTCCGCAGTGTCGAGCAATCAGGGTTACTCAATCTGCTATGGGTGCCACATTACCACCGCACCCCTATTAATGTGATATGTGTGCGCTAGCTTCTCACACTAGTTCATGATGGATGTTTGTGGCTAGGGGGACCTATCCTCATTATAGGCATGCTAATTAACAGAATCACGCAACTACCTTAAAAAGGCCTAAAAAGAGCTAAGGAGTTTGGTGGAAAGACTAGGGAGAAAGACCTTGCAAAAAGGATGAAGAGGGATTACAGCCTCCTCAAGAAGTTGTGAGGGAAGTATTCCATTATTTCCATAACATATCCAACAGTTCAATTGGATGCCCACATTTTGGTAGGGAAGGTGACGAGAAAATGTCACGCGGACGAAGTTCTGACACCCGTAGTTTCCCTTACTACGTAGTGCGCGAAGGGCGTGCAATTTAATTGGGCACGGTACCTCTGTTAGGAGTTCCTAAACTGCCACAAGGCTCAGGATGAAACTGAGCCATTCCACTCTGCTTATTTGTTGTTGTTAATTATGCTCATTGCATGGATATTTCTAGAGGAGAGACAGTTTCCTCTGCTCGAGGAAGGATTACCAGAGGTAACAATTCACTTCCTTATGGTCTACAAAGGATGTCACATAGATTACAGAGACAAATGAATTTTGCGTTCTTATGGAAATGGATCTCTGTATGGAAATCAATCAACATCTGAGGTTGTCCCAAACCTTGTTCACACAGCTATCAGCCTAAGCGGCGTTCAAGGCCGACTTCCATAGAATCTATATCCAGGCGCGGAAGGATCCAAAGCAGAAATGGCACCAGTTGCCATATTTGGTGAGAAAAATGGGCGTACATCAGGTTTTAGTGAAATGGCCTACAGAGTGGCGCTCCCCATCAGACTTACATGTTGGAGCAAGCATGGGGGCAGAAATTTCAGCTGCGCAAAAATGAAAGGAAGCTACTAGGAAAGTTGCGCATAACCTAGCAGAGAAGAAAAAGAAGGATGTTGCAGAAAAGGCTCACATAAGGTCAGAACATGCTGAAAAGGAGTAGACAGAAAAAGTACAACACGAGTCACAAAAAGGTGACAAGTCACCC
Organism: Pinus taeda; assembly: GCA_000404065.3. Lineage (NCBI taxonomy): Eukaryota > Viridiplantae > Streptophyta > Pinopsida > Pinales > Pinaceae > Pinus > Pinus taeda. The sequence goes on along the minus strand of APFE030628341.1, from coordinate 4,515 downwards.
TCGTCGGAGATAGAGGAA